>JADRCD010221454.1:0-36559 GCA_019843815.1 Montemys delectorum | reverse complement strand
CCCAAGTGCTGGGATTAAAGGCATGCACCACCACTGCCTGGCTCTGAGGTTAGCTTCTTAAGTTCTTTATGTATTTTGGATATTAGCCCTCTATCGGATGTGGGGTTAGGAAAGATCTACGGTTAGATTGATGATGATAATGATGATGTGTATGTGTTATTAGGGATTGAACCTAGGACTTTATGGATGGATGCTGAGCATACCCCTTTTTCCTAATCAACTAATTCATTTTTTGGTGTATATGGGTTGGTGACTGAGTGTAATTAGTTGCTTGCATGTCCATGGGTTTGGGTTATTTACTGGAGTGTAGACATTCCAGTGCATAAACCATTGATGAAAAGAACTTTCCCCTACCCACCTTAGTCTTTTAATTTTATTTTAAAAATATAATTTCTCAAATTTTCTGTTTGTTACTACATATGGATTTTAATTATATTAAAATTCAAATTGTACCAGGCCATAAGTCAGAATTATTATCTGAAATGAAATGGGAATGTAAAATGCAAATTGTTTCCTCAATTTACATGAATTGTTTAGGTGGTAGAAGTTGAGTAACTAAAATGTCATGTCCCTTTATTCTATAAATGGTCTCTGGTAAGTGACAGTGCTTTGAATTAAAGCTATGACTTTCTAGGCAAAGGCTTTTAATGGATATTTTAAAATTAGACATAATAGTTGATTTCTGAAAACAGAGAAAGCCAATGCTGCTTAGTATTGTGTTATAATTGTATGATGTCAGTGTCACTAACCCTGATGTCCTTTTTAAATCAGGAGAAAAGGATTCGATGATCTTTGACTGTACTGAGTGCTATGATCCTGTTACTAAGCAATGGACAACTGTTGCTTCAATGAATCACCCCCGCTGTGGATTGGGAGTATGTGTGTGCTACGGGGCAATCTACGTTTTGGGTAATTATGCTGTTTGATTTAAGAACAACTGAGATTAAATTCTTGGGATTTGACCATTTTAGAGATGTTCCATACTGACATAAGAAATTTGCATCTAGCTGGGCGGTGGTGGCTCACGCCTTAATCCCAGCACTTGGGAGGCAGAGGCAGGTGGATCTGTGAGTTAGAGGCCAGCCTGGTCTACAGAGTGAGTTCCAGGACAGCCAGGACTACACAGAGAAACCCTGTTCGAAAAAACCAAAAAAAAAAAAAAAAAAAAGGAAAAAAAAAGACATTTTTGTTTTTGAGACAGGGTCTTGATTTGTAGCCCACGCTACCCTAGAGACACTGAGCTTGCCATCCTTTTCCCTCTCCTTCTTGAGTGCTGTAACAATCATATTGGTTGTAATATATGGATAAAGGAAAATTTTTAAATTTAAAAATTGGAGAAAAGGCCAGCACTCTGGAAGATTACTACAAATAACCCTAAAACAGTGATTTCTAGGCTAGCCTGGGCTACACTATAAAACCCTCTCTCAGGAGAAGGAGGAGGAGGAGGAGGAGGAGGAGGAGGAGGAGGAGGAGGAGGAGGAGGAGGAGGAGGGGGAGGAGGAGGAGGAGGAGGGGGAGGAGGAGAAGAAGAAGCAACAGCAGCAGCAGCAGCAGCAGCTGGGATTAGCTGGGCAGTGGTGGCACATGCCTTTAATCTCAGCCTTTAATCTCACTTGTGTGGCAGAGATAGGCAGATTTCTGAGTTCCAGGCCAGCCTGGTCTACAGAGTGAGTCCAGGACAGCCAGGACTACACAGAGAAACCCTGTCTCCAAAAAAACAAAAAACAAAAACAAAACTAGCACCTAAGACTGAGGGATGGTTGCAGAAAAGGGAATCGAAAGAATGTAGGTCAGTTTGTTATAAGGTTGCCTTTTAGGCCAGGCAGTGGTGGTGCATGCCTTTAATCTCAGCACTCGGGAGGCAGAGGCACATGGATTTCTGGGTTTGAGGCCAGCCTGGTCTACAAAGTAAGTTCCAGGACAGCCAGGGCTACACAGAGAAACCCTGTCTCGGAAAAAAAAAAAAAAAAAGATTGCCTTTTAGGCCATGTCAGAAGATATACCATGAAGTCTTCCCAACATGACTGCCTAAACATGAGCTGAGCCAGGACAACAGCAGTCAACATTAACATGGATGGAGGAAAGCCTATGTGGCTTCAACTCCACACAAAGAATTATAAATAACCAAGCAATGCCCTGAGTAGAGAAACAGTCTTCCCCAGGGAAGAGCACATCAGTAGGTTATGTAGTACCAAAAGGTCAGCCCTGTAAACATACATAAAGTAGCATATAGATTTTAACAGGCTGTACTTATATATTTAGGACTATATAAGATAGACATATACGTATGTAACAATAATTCATGAAAAAAGAGGCCATGAAGTTAAAGACAAAGGAGTATATGGGAGAACTTGCAAGGAGGAAAACAGAAGAGAAGTGATGTAATTATAATCTCAAAAAAGAAAGAAATAATTAAAAAAAAAAACAGTAAACCAGCTTAAAAAGCAAGCAACACAAATATAATTGGACAGGAGGCAGAGGTAAGCAAATGTGAGTTCAAGGCCAGCCTGGTCTACATAGTGAGCTTCAGTGACACCAGGTCCAAAGAAACAAACGAGCACACCTGGAGAGTAGTTAGAAAATGATACTTGAGGGTGAAAAGTCTTTTGAAGTCCCTAAATTCATCCTAATAAATAATATACTATAATATGGCTTAGAATTGACCTTAGTTTTAAATATTAACAATTTTGAAGCTATTAGAGTCATGTTAAAAACTAGTTAAGGGGGAGCGGGGCATGGGAGGTAGAAGCAGGAAGATCTCTGAGTTCAAGGTCATTCCGGTCTACAGAATGAGTTCTAGGACAGCGAGGGCTGTCTTAAAAAAAAAAAAAAAAAAAAAAAAAAAAAAGGTATAAATAAAAAAGAAAGGTAGTTTTGTGGTCAGGTGTATTAGTGCTTTTTATTGTTGTTGTTTTTCTAGACAAAGTCTCACTATGTATCTCTGGGTTTCCTGGAACTCACTCTGTAGATCAGGTTGGCCTCAAACTCAGGAGGTCTGCCTGCCTCTGCCTCCTGAGTGCTGGGATTAAAGGCATGTGTTGGCAAGTTTGTTTTATTTTATTGGGTTCTTATACCTCTACCTCCCTTCCGACCCTCCAACACTAGGCAGGAGACCATTAGAGTGAAAAGAGAACATAGACCTCTATAGGTGACTTCCTGCTGATTAGGGGTGTTGGGGTCCTTGGGGCAAGTCCACTCTTCATCTTCAGAATATCCAGCTGTCCAGCACAGAAATCCAGCAATCCAGTAATCCAGCAATCGCCAAAGCAGCAGCGGGGGACCAACAGGGGAAGCAGCAGCCAGCACAGGTCCTCTTGGAGCTCTCCATTTATATCCTTTCCAGAGGCCCCAGAACTAAACTATCTGCAGCTGACAAAAATCACACCCTTGCTAGTAAATGATGTAAATCATAATCACCTGCTATATCCCACACCTGGGATTAAAACAAAAACATATTCACATAACCTAACTGGGTTTTTTAAAAAAAAAAAAAAGCAAAATTCTCACAACAGGCACGCCCATCGCCACCTGTTAGAACGCATCTTTAATCCCAGCTCTCAGGAGGCAGAGGCAGGCAGACCTCTGAGTTCCATAAAAGCCAGGGTTATATAGTGAAACTATTCCAAAAATTAAAAAAAGTTTTTGGAAAAATCGTATTTCTCCTACAAGATGGTAGAACAAATCTGAAGTTTACTCATAGTTACATTCTGACTTTTCATGTCAATGTACATCATCTCTGGTCCTTGTAGACTCATCTGTAACATGAAATAATTTGGAATAGGTGGTTTCTTTCTTTTTTTTTTTTTTTTTTAGATTTATTTATTGCTATACGTAAGTACACTGTAGCTGTCCTCAGACACCCCAGAAGAGGGAGTCAAATCTCATTACAGATGGTTATGAGCCACCATGTGGTTGCTGGGACTTGAACTCAGGACCTTCAGAAGAGCAGTCAGTGCTCTTAACCACTGAGCCACCTCTCCAGCTCCAGGAATAGGTGGTTTCTAAAGTCTTTATCGTAAATAAGATTTCCTTGTCTCAGAAATTATTATTTTTCATTTTCTACAGGAGGGTGGGTTGGAGCTGAGATTGGCAACACCATTGAACGATTTGATCCTGATGAAAATAAATGGGAAGTGGTCGGCAACATGGCAGTGTCGCGATACTACTTTGGGTGCTGTGAGATGCAAGGTATTTAAAAAATATTTTTTTCTGTTCAGTTACCAGCAATACAGTAGGTATCATTTTGCTGTATACGTATGTATGTGTGGTTTTGCTTAGAATTGGCCTTGATTAGTATAATAATCTTGAAGATACAGAAGTCATGTTAAAAACAGTTTTGGAGAATAGGGCATGGTGCTGCATCCTTTCTGGACAAGGTTTCTGTGTGTATCTCTAACAAGAAGAGGTGTGTGTATGTGTGTGTGTGTAAATCTGTTTATAAAAACAGTTTGAGAGGCAAACAATTGGTAAGCTATAACTAAGTGTGACTGAGTTTGATTCCTGGAACCCACATGATAGGAGAGAACCACCTCCTAGTCCACTGACCTCAACACATGCCCTGTGGTGTCACACATATGTGCACATGACACACAAAGCAAATGGGTGTAAGTTATGAACTATTTGAGGCCCTATTTTCTTCTTTTTTTCTTTTATTTTTTTAAAAGAATTATTTATTAGTTTTATGTATGAGTATACTGTAGCTGTCTTTAGACACACCAGAAGAGAGCATCAGATCCCATTACAGATGGTTGTAACCTACCATGTGATTGCTGGGAATTGAACTCAGGACCTCTGAAACAGCAGCCAGTGCTCTTAACCACTGAGCCATCTCTCCAGCCCAAGGTCCTATTTTCAAAATATGTTTTAGCTCTGTTATTGGAGAAGTAGTGTTATTTAATGTAGAAGTTCTGGCTTTTACCTCTTGTATTATTGAAATTTTGTTTCTGTATTGCCAGAACAATTTTTCTGTAATAAAGAAAACTAAGTAAAAAACTTCAGATGGAAGCCAAATATTGTAGTGAGAATTCTGGAACTTGGGTTTCTTTAAAAAAATGCAGAAATAGAGGCTGGAGAGATGGCTCAACGGTTAAGAGCACTGACTACTCTTCTAGGGGTCCTGAGTTCAATTCCCAGCAACTACATGGTGGCTCACAACCATCTGTAATGGGATCTGATGCACTCTTCTGGTGTGTCTGAAGGCTGTAACAGTGTACAGTATACTTATAGACAAAATAAATGTATGATTCTTTTAAAAAAAATCCATAAAAATATGGTAAGAACGTGTTTTCACTTCAACCCCAGGTATGGGGATGTGAGGCTGCTTTGGACTGTCTGCAGCGGCTGACCATGATTTGCCTTGTGCTCTAACAGAGGCATGGTTGTGCCAGTGCAGATAATTTCTTTGATTTTATAACATTTGTAATTCTGGGACTTTTCAGAGGGTAAAAAAATGCTAGAACCCTGATGGGGGATTGGTGGTTGTTGGTCATTCAGGGGGATTGGTTATCGTTTGTTAGTAGTCATGATCAAAGAAAAAGACAAGAAAGAAATTAGATTCGGGGATCTCTCTCTCTCTCTCTCCCGCTATACTTCTTTCTCTCCTTTCTTGTGATAGGAGGAAGGAGGAATAACAGGTAGGAAAAAGAAAAACCCATAAAATAGCAAAGACTAGTTTACAGGGTATGTTGGTGGTACACACCTTTAATTCCAGCACTTGGTAGGCAGAGGCAGATAGATCTCTGTGAGTTGAAAGCTAGCCTGGTCTACAAAGAGAAACTCTGTCTCAGAAAAAAAAAACAAAAATCAAAAACAAAGAAACTTCAGATAGGTGCTAAAAAACCGGTTTGGTGGTTAAATTTGCCTGTTGGCAGGCCTGCCAACCTGATGGTAGACATTAATAACTGACCCCTGGGGCTGGAGAGATGGCTCAGCGGTTAAGAGCTCTGACTGCTCTTTCTAAATGTCCTGAGTTCAATTCCCAGCAACCACATGGTGGCTGACAACCATCAGTAATAGAGTCTGATGCCCTCTTCTAGTGTGTCCTCCTACACATAAAATAAATAAATAAATCTTTAAAAAAAAAAAAAAACTGACTCCTGAAAATTGATGTCTGAACTCAACATCCTTTTCATGGCATGTAGAACCAAATTTATTATCCTTTGTTGGAACCATAGTCTTCAGTAAGTGTTCATATTGGTTTTATACACCCTATTTTTATAGAACTACAGATGTATATACAAATAAAGTGCTCTTTTTTTCAAAAAATAAAATAAGTATTTGATGTGTCTTCCATTGTTGTCGTTTTCTCTTACATCAACACCTAAGTTATTTTTCATAAGTAAGGAGAAAATGCAAACAGTTTGTCTGTCTGTCTGTCTGTCTGTTTGTTTGTTTGTTTAATTTTTAAGACAAGGTCTCACTGTGTAGCTCTAGCTATTGTCCGGGAACTCACTATGTACAGCAGGCTGGTCTGACCGCTTCTGCCTCCTGCGTGCTGGGATCCGAGGCTTGTGCCACCTGGTTAGTCTGTACCTGTTCAGTAGAAACTGAGCACAAATCTCTTATTTTTCAGGTTTAATTTATGCAGTTGGAGGAATCAGCAATGAGGGACTAGAGCTGCGTTCCTTTGAAGTTTATGATCCACTTTCCAAGCGCTGGTCTCCACTTCCTCCTATGGGAACCAGACGAGCATATCTTGGGGTGGCAGCACTCAATGACTGCATCTATGCTATTGGAGGGTGGAATGAGACACAAGATGCCCTTCACACTGTAGAAAAGTACTCCTTCGAAGAGGTGGGTTGGGCGATTTCACATGCTCAAATGCTTAGTATCTTTTTTTTTTTTTTTTTTTGTACAGGGTTTCCCTGTATAGTCCTGGCTGTCCTGGAACTCACTCTGTAGACCAGGCTGGCCTCAAACTCAGAAATCCACCTGCCTCTGCCTCCCAAGTGCTGGGATTAAAGGCGTGCGCCACAATGCCGGCCACAACTGTCTATGACTCCAGTTTCATTGCAGGGCATCCAGCATCCTCTTTTCCCTTCCTTGGGCAACACACACACACACACACACACACACACACACACACACGGTGTAAGACATACAAGAAGGTACAACATTAATACACATGAAGTAATTTAAAATTTTTAAAAATGTTAATGGTTTGTGTATGCAAATGCTCTTAGCTCCGTTACATTGCCAGCCCTATAAATTTTCTTTAGATACTATTCTAACTGCATCCTACATATTTAATAGTGGGTTTTATTTATTTATTGTTTGTTTGTTTGTTTGTTTTTTCGAGACAGGGTTTCTCTGTGTAGCCCTGGCTGTCCTGGAACTCACTCTGTAGACCAGGCTGGCCTCAACTCAGAAATCCACCTGCCTCTGCCTCCCAAGGGCTGGGATTAAAGGTGTGCGCCACCACCGCCCGGCTGAAGAATCTTTTAAAAACAAAAAGTCTTTTAATATATAAGCTTCCTCCCCTTGGTACTTGATCTTTTCATTTTGAATGTATTACTTGCATTTTATAAACTTAGGTTCTCAGAATTTTGGCTTCAATGACTCCTGTGTGGTTTTTTTTTTTTAAACAGAATTATTTTTATTTTATTTGTATGGGTGTTTTGTCTTCATGAATGTTTTGTACTACATGTATACAGTGCCTGAAGAGTCCAGAAGAGGTAGGTGTCAGGCCCTCTAGAACTAGAGTTACAGGTGGTTGTTAGCTACCATGTAGGGGTTGGGAACTGAACCTCAGTTCTCTGCAAGACCATTGAGTTCTTTTAACCACTAAGCCCTCTCTCCAGTCCCTCTATATGGTTTCTATATTATCACCTGATCATAATTTATAGTTAGATAGGTTTAACTATTATTTCTCTCTAGACTCATCACACCTACCCAAAAGTTTATTTTAAAATGTTGTATATATTTACTTAATTGGTTTGTTTGAATTTAAACATGTAAAGTCTAGATTTATGATTTCTCAGAGATTTTATTATCATTTTATGACGGTACTAATGTTAATTCTTTTCTCATTTTATTAGGAAAAGTGGGTTGAAGTTGCTTCAATGAAAGTGCCTAGAGCAGGCATGTGTGTTGTGGCAGTCAATGGACTTCTGTATGTCTCTGGAGGCCGGTCTTCTAGCCATGACTTCTTGGCCCCAGGCACTTTGGACTCAGTTGAAGTTTACAATCCTCATTCAGATACATGGACTGAAATTGGTAATATGATCACTAGTCGTTGTGAAGGGGGTGTTGCTGTGTTATGACAGAGAAGACACAAAACCACAAAGAACATTTGAAAATGTAGGTTTTGACCATTTGCAAATCAAACATATATTTGTGATATGATCTTCTTATTCTCTTGACTATTCCATGAATTGAATAGATGAGTAAAGAGTGATTTTTCTAAAAATTTGAATGAGAATAGATATGAATAGATCTTAAATTAATAAAGTACTCTTAACAAATTTGCAAAACTTAGCAACAATACAAATGGTATTTATGCCTTACTGTTATTCAGTTATCAATAGATTCCTAATTGTAAATATTGTTTGCTAGTGAGCTGGAGAGATGGCTCAGTGCTATTCTAGAGATCCTGAGTTCTCTTCCCAGCAACCACATGGTGGCTCACAATCATCTGTAATGGGATCTGATGCCCTCTTCTGGTGTGTCTGAAGACAGTTACACTGTGCTCATATAAATAAAATAAATAAATCTTTAAAAAATATTGTCTGCTAGAAACTTCTGGGAAATAGTACATTGTTGGCTATTTCTCCAGTGCAATTCAAGTTGAAATATAGCCTGTGTATAATATAAGGACATGAGACACTAAAATTTTTCTATAATTTGTGATTTGATCGAGAACATAGTTTCCATGGTGTCACGTAACCTACAGAGAAAAGCCAGTGAAACGGTCTCTCCATGGCAGGGGTTTCCACTTCCCCCAATTATTTTATTGGCAGCAGAACATTAGGAAGAACAGATAGTAAATATCTAGGTTGTTTTGTTTTGTTTTCTGAGGCAGGGTCCTTAGGTAGCACTGGCTACTCTGGAACTTTCTGTGTAGACCAGGCTGGCCTCAAACTCACAAAGATCTGTTTGTCCCTGCTGCCCAAGTGCTGGGATTAAAGGCTGTGCCACTATGCCCAGCAATATCCAGGTATCTAGATAGGTTTTGCTTTTGATAGTCTAAGAGTATATTTGTCTTTGATTCTGAGAATGCAAGTAAGGAATTAATAGGCCCTTGGTGAGAGTTCTTTTTTAACAAGTTTACTTATTTTTGTTGATATAGCTGTGTGTGTATGTGTGTCTATATGTGCACCATGTATATGCAGGTGCCTGCTCTGGCCAGAAAAGGATATAGTATCCCCTGGAACTGGAGTTACAGGTCTGGTAAGCTGCCTGATGTGGGTACTGGGAACTGAATGTTTAGGTCCTTAGAAAGAGCTGCAAGTACTCTTAGCTTTTGAGCCATTTCTCTAATGCCCCTTGATGAGTTGTTTTTAAAATATGTGTGTGAGAGTTTTACCTGCAGTTTTGTCTGGAATCCGGCATTACTGACTGATGTTTGTGAACTGCCATGTGGGTGCTGGGGCCCTCTGGAAGAGCAGCCAGTGCTCCTAACTACTGAGCCATCTTTTTAGTCCCTTAATGACAGTTTTTTATTGAAATAGTATGTAATGAGTATGAGAGTCGTCCAGGCATTATTTAGAAGTTTATTTTCTAGGTAGTCACCAAATGATCTGTTTAGTTTTAGGAAGTGTGACTTTTGTTAGATTATCAAGCTTTGTTTAACATGCTTGTACTTGGGTAACCTTATGTAATAACTTAGTATAATGTTCATGCCTGGAAAAAGCTGAATTGTAGTTACCACCTTTGATAGTTTTAGCCCAGGTCAATGGTGAGCTCTCAACATTCTTTCTGCTTCAGCCTTCTAAGCACATGAGCCACCACACATGGAGCTGTAGGGACAGCTTTGAGAATCCTTCTTCTGAAATCTCAAAGTTTTTGAATGGGAACATCCAATCCAAAAAAAAAGGTTTTAGATATTGGATCATTTTTAGATTTCTGATTTTCAGAATAGGGATATTCAGCTGATGAGTGCTACATAAATATTCTAAAATCTGGTATATTCTCAAATCCAAACATTTCTAGTCCCAAGCATTTCAGATCTTTATTAGGGATTTAACCTGTACATGTAGAAAATTTTTATAGACGAAAATTGTAAGTCTTAACTGCCTTAGATCTAAAACTGCTTCTAAAAAGCTTCTTTTCCTTGATAGTCATTTGAGGAGTTGTTCTTGCTGAATTCTGAAGGTTATCACCATTGTTTCTATTTCTGCTGGTCAGTTAAAACCACTTTATTGAAGTTTTGTAGACTTTAGACTTAACTGGCTGAGGCAGAAATGTAATGTCAGGACATTCAGTATTTGAATATGTATGGTTAGTTCAGAAGTTCCCTGAAAAATTAACTAAATGTGTATTATTCCTCAGGTGATAACACATTGTTTTTGAAAGAATGTACTAATTAGGGGCTGGAGAGATGGCTCAGTGGTTAAGAGCACTGACTGCTCTTCCAGAGGTCCTGAGTTCAATTCCCAGCAACCACATGGTGGCTCACAACCATCTGTAATGGGATCTGATGCCCTCTTCTGGTGTGTCTGAAGACAGCTATAGTGTACTCACATATACAATTTTTTTTTTTAAAGAATGTACTAATTAATAAAATTCTAACTATTTTCTTTTCTTTGAATTAACTTAGTTCATTAGCATTACTGGATTACTAAACTGTGTAATCCAGTATTACACTGGCTTTTGTTTTTAACTTTAGGAATGTATACATTTAGTTATATAATTCCATTTTCAGAGAAATTAAAGTGATCTTCTCCAAAATGTTTGGAAATGTCAGTGTGTTTCTAAATACTTTGTCCATTTTATATATGCTAGCAGATACCTGAAGTTCTGGTATACTGGAGGCAGCTGAGGACAAGAGCTTAAGGCCACATAAAACACTAGAATTGGGGAACAGAATTACAGCTGGGCGAGAGCTCAGGAAACAACACCTGCTTAGTATGCACTACCTCCTGCATTTAATACCTAGCACCTTGATAAACAAAAAAATTAACAAAAAATTTTTTTTTTCTTTTTTTTTTTTTCTCTTTTTTTTTTTTTAAATCTGTTACAGCTAGGCAGGTTTCGAGACAGGGTTTCTCTGTGTAGCCCTGGCTGTCCTGGAACTCACTCTGTATACCAGGCTGGCCTTGAACTCAGAAATCCACTTGTCTCTGCCTTGAAAGTGCTGGGACTAAAGGCGTGCGCCAACACCACCCTGCTATGTTTTTTCTTTTAAAGACCATTGACAAAGTACTTAAGAAATCAGTTTTTAACCAGGTGTGGTCTCACATCTTTAATCTTAATACTTTACCAGAGGATGGAAAATCACCATAAGCTTGAGGCTGGCCTACTCTACATAGCAAGAGCCAGGCCAGAAGCAGCTATGTTACAGTCCTGTCTTAAAGGAACTAAATACAACTTTTTTTAAAAAAAAAGAGTTTCTTGAGGGGTGGTGGTGTATACCTTTCATTCCAGCACTCGGGAGGCTCAGAGGCAGGTTGATTTCTGAGTTCGAGGCCAGCCTGGTCTACAGAGTGAGTTCCAGGACAGCCAGGGCTACACAGAGAAACCTGTCTTGAAAACCTGCCTAGCTGTAACAGATTTAAAAAAATTTTTTTTTACAATTTATCTATGAGTGTTCTATTATTTGCATGTACACTTGTGTATCCCATTATAGATGGTTGTAAGTTACCATGTGGTTGCTGGGCATTGAACTCAGGACCTCTGAAAGAGCAGCCAGTGCTCTTAACTACTGAACCATCTCTTCAGCCCTACTGTAACAGATTTTTTTTTTGGTTTTTTGAGACAGGGTTTCTCTGTGTAGCCCCGGCTGTCCTGGAACTCACTCTGTAGACCAGGCTGGCCTCAAACTCAGAAATCCGCCTGCCTCTGCCTCCCAAGTGCTGGGATTAAAGGCATGTGCCACCACCACCTGGCCTACAGATTTTTAAAGTATATATTTTAATTCACCTGAAAATTAGTACTTTGAAAGTGAAATTGGGCAATTAGCTTGAAAATACGACTAGCTTCTCTGGAAGACAACACATTGGAGATTAGGGGAAAACTTGAAATAATTGAATATAAGTAACTTAAAAGCAAAAAAGCACTTTTTCATGAAAATTGTTGAATAGGGGCTGTTGAGATGGCTCAGCGGGTAAGAGCACTGACTGCTCTTCCAAAGATCCTGAGTTCGGATCCCAGCAACCACATGATGGCTCACAACCACCCGTAATGAGATTGGATGCCCCCTTCTGGTGCGTCTGAAGACAGCTGCAGTAAATTACGCTGGAGCGAGTGGGCCAGAGCGGGCCTCCTGAGATCAACAGCAGCCACTCACATGATAGCTCACAATAACCTGTACAGCTACAGTGTACTTACACACATAAAATAAATCTTTAAAAAACAAAATTTAAAAAAAAAGAGTTGAATAGAATCTGAAGAACCTCTAAAAAAGTCGTTTTCCTCCCGTTACCAGTCTATACTATTCTGTATATTTAAAAAATAAAAACAAAAACAAACAAAAACCCACCAGTCATTTCAAACTGTTACATTACCTGCTAAGCCCTTTAGAAATCCAAATGAGGTCTGGTGTGCTAATGTACTGGTTTGCTATTGCTTCTGTTAACAGTATGCTACAGAAATTCAAGAAAAGAGCTGAGAAGATGGCTTGATGCTTAAATGTTAGGACCAGCCTGGTGGTGGTGGCACAAGCCTTTAATCCCAGCACTTGGGAGGCAGAGGTAGGTGGATTTCTGAGTTCAAGCCTGGTCTACAAGTGAGTTCCAGGACAACCAAGGCTACTCAGAGAAACCCTGTCTCGAAAAATCAAAAAAAAAAAAAAAAAAAAAAAAAAAAAAAGTTAGGACCAGAGTTCAGATCTCATAAATTCACTACAAGGCTGATTAGACCTCTTCAGAGCAAGCTACTATCGAGACTGTCCATATGGGCCAGGCAGTGGTGGCGCATGCCTTTAGTCCTAGCACTTGGGAGGCAGAGGCAGGTGGATTTCTGAGTTCGAGGCCAGCCTGGTCTACAGAGTGAGGTAGTTCCAGGACAGCCAGGGCTACACAGAGAAACCTATCTTGAAAAGACAAAGACTGTTCATATGAACCACTTCTGGTTTGACTGAGACCCCACATCAATGATTAAAATGGTAGAGTGACAGTGACAGAGAATGATCCCTGCCATTTACCTTGGGCCTCCACATATGCAAAATACACATATACACACTACACACAAAAAAATAGGAGGGAAACCAAGTAGTTTCTCTCTTCTGGAGGCTAGAAATGTGAAATCAGTGAAATCAAAAGGAAATTGTTTCCTTTTGAGGGCTATCTGCTCCATGCATCTGGTCTGGTCTGGTAGGTGCTCACTATCATACTCATATGGAATTTATTCTCCATGGTCCCGAATATTCACTTTTACAAAAACACTAATTATATCACATAAAAGCCCATCACAATCACAATATAACAAATTACATAACAATATAACTATGTAAAGGTTCAATTCCTGAAAGTCACATGATGTACTGGGTGTGAGTTTAAAAGCTTAAAGAGTAGTTAAGGCCGGGCATGGTGGCACACGCCTTTAATCCCAGCACTTGGGAGGCAGAGGCAGGCGGATTTCTGAGTTCGAGGCCAGCCTGGTCTACACAGTGAGTTCCAGGACAGCCAGGGCTATACAGAGAAACCCTGTCTGGAAAATTAAAAAAAAAAAAAAAAAAAGTAGTTAAAAGGTAGTAGGTGAGTAAAAAAGGGAACAAGTTGCTGTTTTGATACATTTCTTTGTTCTTTATCTGGAGACTATTTTAGTGTTTGTAATCAAACCACACAGAATCGATTCTAATTCAGTGTGTCTTAGTCAGGGTTTTTATTCCTGCACAAACATCATGACCAAGAAGCAAGTTGGGGAGGAAAGGGTTTATTTAGCTTACTTCCACATGGCTGTTGATCACCAGAGGAAGTCAGGACTGGAACTCAAGCAGGTCAGGAAGCAGGAACTGACCCAGAGGCCATGGAGAAATGTTCCTTGCTGGCTTGCTTCTCCTGGCTTGCTCAGCCTGCTCTCTTATAGAACCCCAAACTTCTAGCCCAGGAATGGTACCACCCACAAGGGGCCCCTACCCGCTTGATCACTAATTGAGAAAATGCCCCACAGCTGGATCTCATGGAGGCACTTCCCAACTAAAACTCCCTTCTCTGTGATAACTCCAGCCTGGGTCAAGTTAACATACAAAACCAGCCAGTACAGTGTGTTAACTATGAACAGATGAGGAGAAATAGGTATATATTAGTATGGTTATTAATTTATATACTATGCCAACTTAGCACATAAAACTGGCAAACTTTGCCAGGCAGTGGGTGCGCATGCCTTTAATCCCAGCACTTGGGAGGCAGAGGCAGGCGGATTTCTGAGTTTGAGGCCAGCCTGGTCTACAAAGTGAGCTCCAGGACAGCCAGGGCTACACAGAGAAACCCTGTCTCCAAAAACCAAAACCAAACAAACAAACAAACAAAAAAACCCAACCAACCAAACAAACCTGGCAAACTTTTCCAAAGCTGATAAAGAACTTGAATAAGAATTCAAATGTGGGGCTGGAGAAAAGGCTCAGTGGTTAAGAGCACTGACTGCTCTTCAAAAGGTCCTGAGTTCAAATCCCAGCAACCACATGGTGGCTCACAACCATCTAACTACAGTGTACTCATAATCATGAAATAAATTTTAAAAACTCACTATTTGTGAAAAGAAAAAAGAATTCAAACGTGTATGTATGTATACACATCCAGATCTACATATGACCAATAATAGCATCAGTTCCAACAGTTGCTTTTCTTGGTTCTACAGTCACCTGAACAAAATATGATGGAGACTCGTATATGTTTTCTTAAAAAAATAAATAAAAATCCTAGAAAACAGCAAAGTTCTATTACTGTTATGATGCCTGCCTGCCTGCCTCCGTCAGGGTTTCCATTCCTGCACAAGCATCATGACCAGGAAGCAAGCTGGGGAAAATTCAGCTTACGCTTCCACATTGTTGTTCATCACCAAAGACAGTCTGGAACTAAGCAGGTCAGGAAGCAGGAGCTGATGCGGAGGCCATGGAGGGATGTTCCTTACTGGCTTGCTTCTGCTGGCTGGCTCAGCTTACTCTCTTATAGAACCCAAGACTACCAGCCCAGGGATGGCACCACCCACAAGTGGCCCTCCCCTTTGATCACTAATTGAGAAAATGCCTTACAGCTGGATCTCATGGAGGCAGTTCCTCAACTGAAACTCCTTTCTCTATGATAACTCCAGCCTGTGTCAAGTTGACACACAAAACCAGCCAGGACACGGCCATTTTATTATCTTCTCAATCATCATCTGGAATGAAAATACTTACTCTAATAAACATTAAAAACATCTGAAAAGCAGTCACTATGTTGATAGTTACTTACACAGTAGGAATTACTCGAAGAGAAAATGTGTATGTGTGTGTGTGTGTGTAATTTACTCATAAAACTTGTAGAGCAGTGTTTGACTGCTTATATCAAAGATATAACATTCAAGAAATAATTTCCTTTGATTTATACTTAAACATAATCTCTGATCCTCCTGTCTTGACCTCCTAAATGCTAGGATTGAACACTTGTGTTATCAGTCCCAGTCTGTGGGGTATTGGGGAGCAAACTGAGAGCTTTGCATGATAAGCAAGTATTTTATCCACCCAGCTACATTCCCAAGACCCCAGACTAGGTTTTCAAGTTAAAAATCTCAATTGTTGCCAGGCGGTGGTGGCGCACGCCTTTAATCCCAGCACTTGGGAGTTAGAGGCAGGTGGATTTCTGAGTTCGAGGGCAGCCTGGTCTACAGAGTGAGTTCCAGGACAGCCAGGGCTATACAGAGAAACCTTGTCTCGAAAAACCAAAAAAGAAAAAAAAGAAAAAAAAAATCCCAATTGTTAGCCTGTACTGCTCAGTAGCGGTTCTTGTATGGAATATATGAGGCACTAGGTTCAATCCATACTACAATGGGAGGAGGAAAAACAAATCAAAGCAATGCTTTGCCACTGTTTTATTTATTTGAGGCAGAGTCTCTGTGTAGGACTGGCTGTCCTGGAACTTGCTAAGTATATCAAGCTGTTTATGTAGTTCACATGCCTGATTTTAATATATGAAAATTTTTATTTCAGTGTATTTTATCTGCATATATGTCTGTGTATCACATTTGTCTTGTGCCCAAGGAAGCCACATCTAAACCTCAAGAACTTGTTAGCACAGTGCAGGTACTGACAACTGAACACAGGTTCTCTAGGAGAGAAGGGAGTGCTCTCAACCACTAAGCCATGTCTCTAGCCCTTTAGCTATTATTTTCAAAAGCTTCTGTAGGTTAAATGTGGTCAGAAAACACCAAACAAGAGCTAAGATGTGTGAGCAGCTTTTCTGTGAGTGGGTTTCCTTACTCCACTTGCCTACCACCTTGAACGCCACAGATCATTTCAGTTCATAAAACTAAGTTACGTCAGGTAAAATAAGCTTAGACAAGCTGGATGTAGTGACACATGCCTTTAATTCTGGCACTTCGGAGGCAAAGACAGGCAGCTGTCTCTATGTTCCAGCTAGGATGGCCTCCATAGTGAGTTTCAGGAAAGCCAGAGCTCCATAGTAAGACCCTGTCTCAAAAAATCAAACAAAAGAAACAAACAAACAAACAAGCAAAAGGCTTAGACATGCAATGCAGAAGTCTTATAAAAACTTGACTTTTATTTTCAAGGTGTCATGAACTTCTTAGTGTCCCATTGCTGTGAGGAGACACCACGACCAAGGCAACTCTTATAAAGGACAACTTTAATTGGGGTTGGCTTACAGGTTCAGAGGTTCAGTTCATTATCATCAAGGCAGGAAGCATGGCAGCACTGGCACTGCTAAGAGTTGTACACCTTGTACCAAAGGTAACCAGAAGAAGACTGTCTTCCAGGCAGCTAGGAGGAGGGTCAAAAGTCTACCTCCACAGTGACACACTTCCTCCAACAAGGCCACTCTCTGGGCCAAACATTCAAACACATGAGTCTATGGGGGCCAAATCTCTTCAAACCACTACAAGTAGGATTCTTTTCATGAAATATGACTTCATGATTGCTAGACTCTAATACAGGATTTTTCATCTTGTCTTTTACTGTTCTCAGTATAATCAAGACACTGAAATGTTTAGGTATATAACTATACAATTCACACACAAAAAAAGGTAAACTAACCTTATATGACATAATAAGGAATTAGGAAAATTTTCAAGATAAGTTACTTAGAAATGATTTTTATAATTCCAATACTCAGGAGGCAAAGGCAGATGGATATCTGTAACTTTTTTTTGGTTTTGTCTTTTTGAGACAGGGTTTCTCTGTGTAACCTTGGCCTTCCTGGCCTTTATAGACTAGGCTGGCCTCAAACTCAAGAGATCCACCTGCTTTTTCCTCCTTTCTGCTGGGATAAAAGGTATGTACTACCACACCATCTGGCTAAAAAAAAAAAAATACTCTTTAGAAAACAAAAACTATGTCTGAAGAATAAATTCCTACCTGTGGGAGTGGGGAAAAAGGAGCCAAACAAGAGGAACAGAATTGTGATGCTAAAATGCAGCGGCTCAATGCCCAAGACTATGTACGGCTACAGACCCAAGTTTAGCTCCAAGCCTAGACACTAAATGGCTCAGAATCATCTGTAAAGCTAGCTCCAGTGGACTGAACAATCTTCTGGCCTCCACACACACTGTAAATAATACCAAGAAAATAGTTTTATATTTCTACTTAACCAAGTCTCTTGGGCCCTTTTTCTGGATAAATATTTTCAAGTATTAAAGTGACTACAAAGGAGATAAAAGCGACTAAAGTACTTACAATCCTTAAGGCTTTGAACCAGTTGGGATAATGTGGTAAGAGGAAAAGTTCATTGTGTAATGCTATCCCTAAACCTATTATTAATGTGACTATGGCTTCATTGAGTCTGTCAGAAAATAGAATGGCTGTCCATGAAAACAGAACAGGACTCATACTACTAGCTAAATTAATGTAGTCTGGTTTGGCTGGACTACTTTCTGGCAGAACAAAGCCCCATCTGATCCCTCCCAAGAAAGCTAGGAAACCGGCTCCATAAGCCATCTGAGTAAAAGCTAGTATGGGGATATAAGACTTTGTTATTACCATGAAGAGTGGGGGAACAGTAAAGGGGATTAACACCCCCAGAGTTATATATAAGGCTGGCTTTGGGCTATCACGTAGGTAAGTGATGGTGCTTCGTTTCCTTGGAGGAAGGACTGCCTCCTTCTGCTTTTTAAAGTTGCATGGTGACGCATGATAGCATTGTATCTTCCTCATACACACTTGAAATGATGGGGAAAGCCAAGTTCTTGGAGACAAAGAAGAAAAGTTCTGCAGAAGACACATCTTGGGAGAAAGTATATCAATTCTGCTGGCTCTAAGTCTCACTGTAAAAGGGTTCTTCAGCATCTATAAAGGAAACAGAACCAGGAGACAAAGTTTAAAAATAAGAACACATGGTACAGAGAAATACATGTAGGAAAAACACCACATATATAAAGTAATAATTTGGGGGTTAGAGGGATAGCTCAGTGATTATGAACACTGGCTGTTTTTCCAGAGGACCCAGGTTTGATTTCTGCCAAATGTGGTGGCTTACAACCAATTGTAAATTCCAGTTCCAAGGAGATCTTACACCTTCTTCTAACCACCACACACACCACATGTAAGTGGATCACAGACGTACATGTAGGCAAAACACCCATACACATTTAAAAACAAAAACAAAAAGCCCTCTTTAAAAAATATTATTTTCAAATGAAAAGAACAAGGAACAGCTGTTTTCCAGTCTTGGTGAGCCCCAAACACATGCTGGGAATGATCTCATGCTGGAAACGATCTCAAGTTGGGAAAGATCTCACATTGGCCTTTACTATTTCATCTTCAGATAGAATGCTTTTCCCTCAGCTCCCTACATGGCCATTCTCCTTTTCTAAGCTTCTATTCATGTTATAGAATCCCGTCTATTATTTTCTGGTAGGATTTATTCTTATTTCTGTGTGTGTGGGTAGTCTCAGAGGAAGCATCAAGTCCTCTAAAGCTGGAGTAACAGTGGTTGTGAGCCATCCAACATGGGTGATGAGGTCAAACTAAAGACCCAGTATGTGCTTTCAACAAAGCTGACCTCTCTCTCCTGGTCCTCTCTATTCTTGATATTCCCTATTCTCTTTCCCTGATGTATAATAGTAGTTACTACTTGACATAGTAAACATTTTACCTATTTATAATTTGCCCATTGTTTTCCTTTCTCACTTGAATACATACATTTATATCTGCCATAGCCAGACAGGCAGTTATTGACAAATAGTGCTCAACTAACCTTTGAAGATGCTCCAGAAATTTTCTGGATGAAGTGAAGCATTCTGGTCTCTACTCAAGAGTTTTGTCCAGGGAAGAAGCAATTCTGATTCATATATTTTTACAGTTGAGGGGGATGGCTGAATTTGAAGCAATGTCCTATACATAAAACAAGATATCACTTAATTGTCTACATTTTATACATTTATAAGGAGTCATGAAAATCTCTTTAATGAAACATGATTTATTTTATTTATGTATTTAATTTCCAAAGAGTAACACATTAAGGAAATAAGTTTTGTTTTGTTTTCTAAAGAATAATTTTAAGGCCAGGCGATGGTGGCGCACGCCTTTAATCCCAGCACTTGGGAGGCAGAGGCAGGCGGATTTCTGAGTTCAGGGCCAGCCTGGTCTACAGAGTGAGTTCCAGGACAACCAGGGCTACACAGAGAAACCCTGTCTCGAAAAAAACAAAAAACCAAAAAAAAAAAAAAAACAAAAAAAAAAAAAAAACCAAAAAAAAAAAAAGAAGAAGAAGAATTTTAGTTTTGGCTGTTTGGCTTAACAAAAAGAGCAATGTGAAAGTGAACATCTAGATTTAGCAAACATCTTTACCACTTCGTTAGGCACCAACGTCTCATCTTTAAAACTGACAGTTATACCTGCTGTTCCCACTAGTTATCTATCCTCTTTAGTTATTGTGTACTTCGGGGCTGTGGTATTTTTACACTAAAAATGAGAGCAGCCACAAAAATCACTTTGTTGTGAACCAGGAAATGTAATTAAATGTTTTCTGTATATTAATTCACCTTTTGGAACTCAGTAACCAGTGTAGCACGTGTTTTTTAATTTCGGAGGATTATAATGAGATAGGCTGAAGCCCTGAGACAGAAGGTGTAAAAACTGAAAGCCCATGGTCAACTCGCTCAATCCACAAAAAAATGCCCAAATGTTTTCATTTCGCCAACGCAACTACCACAAACTGGAAGTTTCAAGTTAGAATTTTAGCGACAGGAGCGGAATTTAGACACAAAAGTTCATTAAGACGCTTGGGGTGCCATCTCCTGGGAACCCGGGTATGGACTTGGCCATAGCCCATCCACTTGGCCAGTATTTAATTAAAATTCGCTTCAAATTTGGCTCAGAAAAAAAAAAAAAAGACGCTTGGGGTAACTATACATCTCCTATATATCAAGCCTTAGTGACCCCCCCCCACCTCCTTCCCAAAGTATACCCTTGACAACCCTGAAACATACTTGCCACCATCACACGGAGCAAAAGTTGAACAACAAATTCAACCAGAAACACCGAAACCACACTTCCGCCAACTGGAATCACACAGCCCCCACTTCCTGAGGGCAGGAAAATGGGTCCGGATAGGAACTTACGGTAGCAAGTTCCGACTCTACTCTTTCCGGTTTTGAGTCCTTCCCTCCCTCAGTTATTTTACATTATTTTTAATGTGTGTGTTCGTGCACTTTAATGCATGTGCTCACTGAGGCGAGAGGTCTGGATCCCCCACACTATAGGTGCTGGGAGCTGAACTGAAGTTCTCTGTAAGAGCAAGTGCCTTTAACCACAGAGCTGCCTCTGAAGCCCCGAGGGCTAGTCTAAAATATTAATTCTAATTGAAGTCGGCTTGTCGATACCTTACAAGTCTCTATTTCAGGATTTCTAACCAGTCTAACACCCAAACACATATGTATATTCTTTCTAACCAGTTCAGGAAGGTAGAGTACAATTTCTGAAACAACTCCAGTAACAGTATTGGAAGAAGCTAGGAGGAGAGTTGGAGTTGGACGAATTGGTCTACGGAATTATTTTATTTTAGAAAGAAGGGATGATTTTGTTTTTACCTTATTCTCTTACTATTGCCTAGAATTTACATTGAGGAATACAGAAGACTGGGACCCAACATTCAGAATTCTATGAATCAAGGTGTGGCGTTTTGGGCATTGGGTTTGGAGGTCATCCAGGAAGTCACATCATTTTTTAATTTATCCACTGTATGATTTATTCTAAGACTCCTCTCCCACCCCCCAACCTGCCATCTGCGGACCAAAGGAACAGACACTAAGTACTTCGAGAGTTCTTGGATCCTTGTGTAAAAAGCTGAAGACAAAAAGGGGAGTTCATTTACGTAGGGACCCTTTTTGGCTACTTCCTCCATTCTAAGTAGTAAAACTAACTTGCCCAGAAAACAATCCTCCACCCTGGCCGCTCCGTGACGCCTGCAATGCCCATGAACTACAACTCCCGGCGGGTAGTGCGCCGACACCGCTGCGCGTGCCTCTAGTCCCGGGGCGGGAGCGTGTGTATCTATGGCACGCCTAGGACTGGAGTGTCCTCGGCGCGCGCGTGGGAAAGGAGGGGCAAAGGTGTACAGGACTCGGAAAACACGTTCTTCCGCTACTTGTCTGCTAATTCTAGTAGTTGGCGAAGCATCTGGCTCACAATCGAAGTGTGAGAAGGTGAAGATAGAATGGGGGCGGGAAGAACTGGTATAAATACATCCACCCATATTCACGTGCTCTCAGGCCGGAGGATCCGGCAGGGAGCTTTAAGGGGGCGTGCTGAATTCGGCTGGTCCTTGCCTCAAGAGCGGCACCAGGAAAGGCGAATGGCTTCGCGGAAAGGAGAGCCGACCGGCTGGCGTCGAGCTCAAGGGCGCCGGGGGCGGGGTGGGAAATAACCGCTGCGGGAGCAGCCCAACGTTTACGGAGCGAGCCGCGGGCGCCCGGGCGGGGACACGGAAGCAGGGTCGGACGCATGCGCGTGCGCCTTTGCTAGTAGGCGTGAAGGAGGCGGGGCGAAGAGCCGGGGGGAGGGCCCAGCCCGTCGTCGCTCCTCCTCCGCCCGCTCTGCCCCCTCCTGGGCCTTGTGGGCCGGGCAGCCATTTTGGGAAGAGCTTTGTTATGGTTGTGGGCTAGTCACCTCTGCTGGTCGGAGAAGCTGAGGACGCGTCCTCAGACGCCGCGAGTCGCCTTTGACCGTAGCCCCGCCGCTGCCGGGTGAGTGCGGGTTCGGGACTCCGAGCCGAAGGAGACCTCGAGTCGTCCCGGCACGGGCTCCGCCGGCTGTCTAACTGGCCGTCTATGTAAACTAGTTGGAAGAAGGTCTTGCACAGGTGGTTGGGTGTGGGTCCGCCGGGGTGGACGGGAGGAACCGGGAGTCGCCTCGTTGGAACGTCCCCCTCCCCCCCCCCCAACGGGAGGAGCCTTGCACACTAGCGTCGCCGCGGCGGTTCCAGAGCTCTCCGACTTCAACTTCAGTTCCCGGTCGGAAACGCTCACCTGCGGCTGCGGCTCCTTCCCAAGAGTTCCGGCTTGAGAGTGGTTGGAGTTATTTGGTTTACTCGGGGATTTTTTTTTTTTTATTCTTTTATTTTATCTCTCCTTAAAACAAGAGCCGAAGGCTTCCGTTTTCCAGTTAAGAGAAACTTAACGAGGAAAAAGTCGTGTAAGTCAAATGTGGAATTATCTGGGGGAAAGGGAACGTCTACGCCCGGAGTCGCGGTTCTCCGGGGTAGGGAGACCTTTTCCTTCAGATTGTCTTACCAGTTATCTACTAAATTCCATCCCATTGGGAAGGAGGTTTGATTGGTTGAAGTGTCTTAACTAGTCGTTTTTATTCCATGCTAAATCTTCCCAACCCATAAAATTAAAAAGATACGTACTGAATGTAAAATGGCTGTAGCCTGAGGAAGTACCCTGTTTAAATGTTTAAATATAATAACATTTCAGTCGTTTTTCCTTGTGGGACGTTTAACCCTTGGAAGTTTTTGTCAGTTAGTGTCTTTGGAGAGGGTAGGTGAAAGCGAAGGTGAGGCTCAGGAAGTTTACTGCAAGTTTACATAAGAATGGGTGCGGTTTTTTGTTTTGGGGTTTTTTGTTTTTGTAGTTGTGAATAGTTCTGGAATTGTGCTGTGGTATCAGTTTTGTACTCCACTTTTGTACTCTGAGGTTGGTGTGTATAGTGTGTTGAGTAGTCTAACTTTAATAACTCTTACCTGGAAAACCTGAAGTTAGTGGTGGTTCATGTCTTTTGTTTAGTAATAAAGCCACTTTCTTCAGTAAACCTCATCACAACTAAAATGAGCCTTAGACCTCAGTAGTTTGTTGGTGGTCGAGTGTTTTTGTTTGTTTGTTTTCAACATGGGTTTCCCAGTGTAGCCCTGTCTATTCTGGAACTCATTCTGTAGTCCTTGCTGGGCTCGAACTCAGATCCTTAGTCCTGGGATTAAAGGGCTTTTATCACTACTGCTCTGCTGGAGGACTCATGTTCTTTATGGTAGTTGTCACCTCAGAATCCATGAACTTTGGGCATTTACAAAATTAAAAAACAATTTTGCAAGTGAAAATATATTCAGAAATGCTAGGTGCATTGTGTCCCCACCACCACCACCTTTTTGTTTTTTTTAAACTAAAGGCAATCTTTGCTTAAAAAAACAAAACAAAAAGAAAAAACAAAACAAAAAGACCTTGCCAGAAGTGCAAAAGAAACAATAGTAAATTTTAATTTTGGGAAAGGTATAATTGAGTTGAAATTTCTGTCTATTCAAAAGATAAAATAGAGTGAAAACTGTGGATCTTTGAAGATCCATTCACAAGATAATCTGCCACCTTTCTTAGAGTTGGTTTCTATTACTTTTATTTATTTGTTTAAATAGGAAAAGTTTTGCTCTAGGATTTTTTTTTCTATGTGTATGGCTATTGTGCCTGTGTGTATTCCTGTGTAAATATACATGCAGGGCCCATTGAGATCAGAAGATAGGATCCCCTGAAACTGGGGTTAAAGATAGTTGTGAGAGTTGTGTGACTGCTGGGAACCAAACCTGGGTGCTCTGGAAGAGCAACAAGTGCATTTAAGGGATGAACCATCTCTTCAACCCCAGGAAATATTTATTTACTTATTTATTTTGTTGGTCTTGGGAGAAAATCATTTAAAGTTCTTTGTGAAAATTAGAATTGCTTTCTGTTTTGACATTATTTTATAGTACTAGATTCACCTTTTCACCTTTTTTCTGAGTGTTCTAAAATGGCTTGCATTTATTTGTTAGTCTAACCTTTTGGGTGATTGTGG
This sequence comes from Montemys delectorum, assembly GCA_019843815.1. NCBI lineage: Eukaryota > Metazoa > Chordata > Mammalia > Rodentia > Muridae > Montemys > Montemys delectorum. Next base: position 11,997 of record JADRCD010221454.1, on the reverse strand, counting down.
ACAGTGTGCTTTCAGAATTCTTGAAGTTGGGAGACGGAATGGGAAGCCTTTATTTTGAATTAACAGAATTCTTTTTGTTTATCTGTTTGTTTTCCAAGTCGGGGTTTTTCTGTATAGCTCTGGCTGACCTGAAACTCACTCTTTAGACCAGGCTGGCCTCGAACTGGGATCCACCTGCCTATGCTTGCTAGAATTATTTAAAGGAGTATGCCACCCTGTCTGACTTTTTTTTCCCCAACCATTCCAATACTTTGTACATAAGAAATCTGTGAGTGTATTTGTGTATGTGTGTGTGTTTCTGCATACATAAACACACATTGAGACAGAGTCCTACTGTGTGTAGAACAGTGGTTCTCAACCTTCTAATGCTGAGCCACTTTAATATAGTTTTTTTTTCCTTGTTTTTTTTTTTTTTTTTTTTTTTTCTTCGAGACAGGGTTTCTCTGTGTAGCTCTGGCTGTCCTGGAATTCACTCTGTAAACCAGGTTGGCCTCAAACTCAGAAATCCACCTGCCTCTGCCTCCCGAGTGCTGGGACTAAAGTCGTGCGCCACCACCGCCTGGCTTCAAAGTACTTTTTATTTATTAACTTAATAATGATTGTGAATCCATATTTTGGGGTTGTTTTTTACCTTTCTGGTACTGGGGATTTATTGAACTGAACACTTCATGGGTGTTAAGCCAACCCTTTTACACCTAATTGTATCTTTAGTGTTGTTATTTAAGACCAGGTCTCTCAGTAAGTTGTCATGGCAGGTTCTGAGCTGTGAACCCCTGCTTTGCCTCCTTTCAGGTAGCTATGATTGCGTGTGTGACATTATGCTTTGCTAAGCAGATGACTTCCCCTTTGTAGTGAGAAAAATGAAGGTGAGACTTACTTGACTAGTAGACAAACCTAAGTGTAGACTGTTGCGATGCTTTACTGCTGCCTTTAACTGGAGTGCTATATGTATTTTTGTGTTCCCCCCCCCCCCCCCCCCCACACACACACAGGGTTTCTCTGTATAACCATGGCTGCCCTGGAACTCATTCTGTAGACCAGGCTGGCCTCAGAAAAAAAAATCTGCCTGCCTCTGCCATCACTGCCTGGCTGTATTTTTATTCTTATGTGGTTAGATGAGGGGTTTTGTTCTGTTGTGTTTTGTTTTGAGACCTGGTTTCAACTCTGTGATTGGCCTGGAATTTGCTGTGTAGATATAGTTTTGTCAAACTCAATAAAGATGTGCCTGCTTCTGTCTCCCTAGTGCTTAAGTTAAAGGCCTGTGCCACATCGACCTTAGTTGATTTTTTTGTTTGTTTAGTTTTTCAGTGATGGAGGTTGAACTGTCCCACCCCACTCCCAGTCCTGACTGCTTTTAAACATGAAAGTTAAATTGTTATAACATTAAGGAGGTTGAGCCATTTTAAGGCATCCTAACAAACATGGTTTATAGAAAAGACAAAATTTAGGGCAGGCAATAGCTCAGTTGGGTAAAGTTATTTGCTGCCAAGCCTGAGAAGATCTGAGCTTGATCCCTGAGATCCACATAGTGGTTAGGAGAGAATTAACTCTAGAAAATTGTCCTTTGACCTCCACACTCATGCTGTGTGATAAAAAAGAAAAGAAAGGCAAGTTTGAGCCAGGGAGATGGCTGGCGCATATAAAGTACTTGTCTCATAAGCATGAGGACTTAGATTTTTATCTGTAGAACTCTTGTGCAGAGACAGGAGAATCCCTGGAAGCACATGGACCTAACCTGGCATATGTGGCAGCGAAATGAGACCTTGTCCCAGACAAGGGAGAAGACTGGGACTGACATTGGAGATGTCTCTTACCTCTAACATGCCACTGTGGCACGTGTTCACCTGCATTTATAGGAACACACACATTACATAACACAGGTCTGTCTGTCTGTCTGTCTTTCAAAAAGAAAAGGCACATTTCAATTTGTGTTGTGGGAAGATTTTGGTATACAGGTAAGATAATATTTACTTTGTAAGTCATTGTAATTGGTGTTGTCTAGAATTTAGCTTGTTTTTGTTTGTGCTCAATCTAACACCTCAAATGACTTTTAAATCAAACCCAGTGGTTTCTGTTTGCTACTGACTGCCTCAAACAAAACTACCCACAGTCAAAATACTAAAAAATGGTTTTATAAGAGAAGCTGAACTTCTGTTCACGGGTATACTTTAATTGTAAGGTTCATTCATTACCTAATATAATGTGAATTGGATTTTATAGGTGATTTTAAATACACTAAAAGTTATAGAAAGGCAGCTATTACTTTATGTTCCTCTACCAAAGCAATCATCAGCCCATAACTGGTCTGTTTGGCAAACAAATTTTTCAGCAAAACGGGCACTGAAGATAGTGCTGTTAGCACAGGTTTCCATGTACTGGTAGCTGGGAGTATCTGGTAGACCATAAAGCAGTTATTTCCACAACAAAAAAAGACTTTACAGTTTGCCAGCTGAAGTATAAAAATACAGGATAACAATATAGCTGTAGTTTCCTGTTTGAGGGAAGATAGGATGGTGGGACTTGTGGTTCTGGGGACTCTGGCCCAGCGTTTGTACATGATGTACTCCCAGTGAGTTATACACCATTTCCTAACAGTCTTTCTTAAAGAAACTGATTTTAAAATCCTCATTAAGTTTATCTTCCTTTTCTGTGAACAACCGGCTTTGTTATTAAGACTGAAGGCCAAGCCGGGCAGTGATGGCACATGCCTTTAATCCCAGCACTGTCTTTTGTTCTCTTTTGCATTTATTTTTTTTTTTTTATTTTAAAGATTTATTTAGTGGCGCACGCCTTTAATCCCAGCACTTGGGAGGCAGAGGCAGGTGGATTTCTGAGTTCAAGGACAGCCAGGGCTATACAGAGAAACCCTGTCTCAAAACACCAAAAAAAAAAAAAGACTAAAGGCTAAATCACTGGACTGAAAAAAAATATTGAACATAGGTTTAAGATTGGCTGTACTTTACATTTTACTTGAAAACCCTTGTTTGTACTTAAAAAGTTTAAATTTTCATTTCATTTACTTTCTTGGTATTTCTACATATGTTTATAGAATAAATAACATTTTTAAATCTCTTTTATTAAGATTTTTACTTACTTGTTTCTATGAGTTTATGGAATGTGAATGTTTTTGGAGACCAGAAGAGGGTTTCAAACCCCTTGGAACTGGAGTTACAGGTGCAGCAGTGAGCTCCCTTATAACTACTGGGAATCAAGGTCTATTAATACTTTTAAACAAGTGCTAAGGCTAGGCAGTGGTGGCACATGCCTTTCATCCCAGCACTTGCTAGGCAGAGGCAGGCAGATTTTGAGGATAGCCAGGGCTATACAGAGAAACCCGTCTCTAAAAACAAACAAACAAAAGTGCTAAAAGGAAAAAGATTATATATTTAGACTCCATTATATTTTATTTTTTGAGATAGGGTCTCAACTATCCACCTTAACTTGTCTCCCTGGTGCTGTGATTAAAGGCATATGCCATTATACCTGCCACATTGAATTCTTAATTATTTTTCATACTTACTTGTGTGGGTATGTACATGCCTTGGTACATATGTTGAGGTCAGAGAACATTTTGGAGTAGTTCTTTGCTTCTAGCATATGGGCCCCAGGGATGGAGCTCAGGTTGTTGGACTTCCCTGCAGGTGCCAATAACTGAGCCAGCCTCCTGGACCTGTGTTGCACTCCTGCAGTGTGTTTGTGAGGGGTGGAGAGCTTACTCAGTGGTTAAAAGCACTCTCTGCTTTTGCAGAGGACCCAGTTTCAGTTCCTAGCATCTGTGTGGTGGCTTACAGTCTTCTCCAGTCTCAGGGTTTTGTGTGTGCTAAAGAAGCACTCTGAGCTGAGCTGAGCCACATCTCTTCTTTTCTTTTCTTTTTCCCTTTTCTTTTCTTTTCTTTTTCTTTTCTTTCTTCCTTTCTTTTTGTTTTGTTTTGTTTTGTTTTGTTTTGTTTTTGAGACAGGGTTTCTCTGTGTAGTCCTGGCTGTCCTGGAACTTACTCTGTAGACCAGGCTGGCCTCAAACTCAGAAATCCACCTGCCTCTGCCTCCCAAGCGATGGGATTAAAAGGTATGCACCGTCACCACCCCACTCACATCTCTTCTTAAGAAGAGATTTTAAAAAATAAATAAATGTTTTATATTGTATGTGTCACAGTGCTTGTGTGAAGATCAGAGGACTTTTTAGGAATTGGTTGTTTGAGAACAATTTCTAGAAATAATTCTAAGATTCAGCCGGGTGGTGGTGTGGTAGCTGTGCTGTAGCTGTGCAGATAGTTGTGAGCCTTCATCTGGTTGTTGGGAATTGACTTTTAGGACTTCTGCTTGCTCCTTTTGGCCCTGCTTGCTCAAGCCCAAGGACTTATTTATTATTATAAATAAGTACACTGTAGCTGTCTTCAGGCGCACCAAAAGAGGCATCAGATCTCATTACAGGTGGTTGTGAGCCACCATGTGATTACTGGGATTTGAACTCAGGACCTTCAGAAGAGCAGTAGGTGCTCTTACCCACTGAGCCATCTCACCAGCCCCTGGATAGACCACCTTAATACACACACCATTTCTTAAATGAATGTAACCTGTTCTCTGTGGGCTGAGAATAAAGCACTCAATCAAGTCAAATAGCTTTGACCATAGCAGGAAGTCTGTATCCAAAAATCGTGCCTACAATTCATTTCTTGGCACAGCAGAACTATCAACTCTCAACTTAGCTATGATGGAGGGTAAAATCCTTTGGTGATGTCAGGGTCATTGAAGTACAGCCTTATTACAATGAAATCCAATGTCCAAAAATTGTTCTTATTTTGGGCTTGTACCACAGTAAGAACCAAGATTTTAAGCTCTACTAAATACCAAACAAACAAGCAAACAAAAAGACTTTCTATATTTATGTTCACTTAAGAAAATACTAGTAGTGATGTATTATTTTGAAATATACAGTTAATATGTTTGGAGTTATTTAAAATTTATATTGAGAAAACATGTATTTTCAGTATTGCTGTAGACAAGCATCTACATAAGTCTGTTAAATTGATTGTTTTATATCAAACAGCTTTTATAATACTCATTTTTATTATAATATTTTATAAATGTTAAAGAATATGACAAAAAAGGTATTGTAGGTATTGAAGGGGGTTCTCTGAGAGGAGTTGGGGTACAAAAGGGAAACAAGAATGTGATTTAATTCTATTTACTTAAAATAGGGTTTTTTGTTTGTTTTTGTTTTTTTGTTTGCTTGTTTGTTTGTTTCGAGACAGGGTTTCTCTGTGTAGACCAGGCTGGCCTGGAACTCAGAAATCCGCCTGCCTCTGCCTCCCAAGTGCTGGAATTAAAGGTGTGGGCCACCACCACCCAGCCTTAAAATATGTTTTTAAATGTTAACAAATTCAGATAAATTGATATTATGTAACTTTTCTCATCATAATGCAATAAAACTTAAATCAAAAAAATAAAATCTTGGGGTTTTAATATTTAGATATTAAGGATTTAACATAGAATTCTTGATCCTGAGTTAATTTTCCAGCACTGTAAAAAGAAAAGTGAATAACCTTAAAATTTCATAAACAGTATGGTAAGGTAACTCACTCCTGTAATCCTAGCTCTTAGATGAGGAAGCAGTCGGACCGCGGACCGCATTCACAATCATCTTCTTTCTCATAAATAGTAAGCTAGTTGGTGGCCAGCATGGACTAAAAAACAAACAGGGCTGGGCAGTGAAGAACAGTTGTTGCTTTTGCAGAGGACCCAGATTTGGTTCCCAACAGCCACATAGTAGATCACAACTGTCTGCAATTCTAGTTCTAGGGATCTGATGCCCAATTCTGACCTGCATGTATACCACACAAGTACGTGATGTACATAAATACAAACACTCATACACATAAAATAATTTTAAAGAAAAGCAACTACCGCCAGGCAGTGGTGGTGCATGCCTTTAATCCCAGCACTTGGGAAGCAGAGACAGGTGGATTTTTGAGTTCCAGGACAGCCAGGGCTACGCAGAGAAACCCTGTCTTGAAAAAAGAAAGAAAAGAAAAGAAAAGAAAAAGAAAGAAAAAAGAAAAGCAACTACCGCCAACAAAAAACCTGTTTCATGATCCTGCCTAAATATAGCACCCTTAATTTAATGATTTAAATATTAAAGCCAAGAGTAATGCTTGGATTGCATCTAATAATAAGTATGCTTCTCTGTTTATATTCTGTGCTCTAGTAGAATTTATCTTTTAATATTTCTCATTTGGAACTGTTTAATTTTAGATGTAGTTTTTAGTTGTTTGATAGGTTTGCTTGCATTAAACGTTTATGTCCCATGAATGTAACAGACAGACCATTAGAAGACTACCTGAGAAAGGTTGCAAATGTTACTATTTATTACTTTCTGAAAATGTCAGGGAATTTTTTTGAGCAGGTACAATGATAGCATTTAATCACTGGCAGGACTTTTGTGTTAGTCTACTAATTTTTTTGTTGTTTTTTGTTTGTTTTGTTTTTGTTTTTCGAGACAGGGTTTCTCTGTAGCCCTGGCTGTCCTGGAACTCACTCTGTAGACCAGGCTGGCCTCCAACTCAGAAATCTGCCTGCCTCTGCCTCTCAAGTGCTGAGATTAAAGGTGTGTGCCACCACTACCCAGCTAGTATGTGATTTTTAAGATGATCTTTTTGCTTTTTTTTTTAAATATATATATTTTTTTACATTTTGTGTTGGGGGTTGGGGATCTTTTTTCATATTTTACTTTATGAGTTCTGGAGATCAGGTTTGGTATCAGACTCTTAACATCTGAGCAATCTCACCAGCCCATTGTTTTAACCCCTTTTATATTGGCATTTTAATAATTTTACTGGGAAAGAATGCTGAAGTGGCTATGTATATGAATATGTATACCGAAGCTATGCCAGTGAGCTACAAAGAAATAAAGACAATTGAGAATTCATTCCTTTGGCAGTTGTTGCGTTGCTGGCTCAAGCAGTTACCTAAGCCAGCTCTTCCTGTGTTATGATTATGGTATTGGTTTCTACTACTTAGTTTCTGTTGTTGTTTTATATATTTGCCTAATCAAAGTCTCCCTAATTCTCTGAACTCCAGTGGTGTTTTGATAAATTCCTTTCCTAGTTAAGTTACCTAAATTTGGTTTCTTTTTGTTTTGTTTTCAGCTAAGGGACTTGATTTGTAGAATTTGCTTTCTTTAGTATGTTTAAATATTTATTTTTAATAATTTACTTACTTTTACTTATGTGCATCGGTGTTTTACGTGCAGGTATGTCTGGAAGAGAATGTCAGATCTCCTGGAACAGGTTTGAGCTGCCATGTGGGTGCTGGGAATTGAACCCAAGTCCTCTGGAGTGCAACAAAGATAGTAACTGCCTAGCTATCTCTTTAGTCCTAGTTTTATTACTTCTACTTATGATAGTTTTTTTTGAGACAGGGTGCTAGCTTTGGCTGTCTTGGAACTCACAGAGATTCTCCTGCCTCTACATTCCTGAGTAGTAGGATTAAGGTGTGCACCACCACTTCTGGCAGATTATTTTTTTAAAAGCACACAAAATATGGGTTTTATGATGACATTCTCATGTTTATCATTGTACTCTGGTTGTATTTGACCTTATCACTCCTTTACCTTCCTGCTAACCTTCCTCTCCCAAATAGCCGTCTTTCTTTTGTGTCCTCCATGTTTAGATGTTGACTCCCCATAGGAGAGAAGACAGAATATTTGTCTCCCATTGCCTTTTCCTTCTCTTCCCCTTCCTCCCTCTATCAGTTACTTTTTTGTTGCTATGATCAGAAAGCAACTTACAAAAGGAAGAATTACTTTGGTCTGTTGTTCCTGGGAGAGTAATGGCTCAGTGGTTAAGCTCTTTATAAAGTTCAAGACTTCTGTTCCCAGCAGCCATGTCAGGCAGCTCACAGAGGATTTATAACTTCAGTTCTGGGAGATCCAAACTCATATGCATATAATTAAAAGTACATTTTTTTTAATCTGGGCCTTATACTATGTTGCCCTAGCTGGTCTGCAACACTAAAAAGTTTAGTATGGTTTTCCCCAAATCTTGTCTTACAAACAGTCCTGATTTAAAAGACAAACAAACCAGATTGCTGGATGGTGGTCACACACACACCCCCTTTTTTTTTTTTTAATTTTATTTTTATTTTATTTTATTTTTTTGGTACAGGGTTTCTCTGTGTAGTCCAGGCTGTCCTGGAACTCACTCTATAGACCAGGCTGGCCTCGAACTCAAAAATCCGCCTGCCTCTGCCTCCCAAGTGCTGGGACTAAAGGCGTGCATCACCACTGCCTAGCATGACCTGCACCTTTCTTTATTCCCTGCACTTGAGAGGCAGAGGCATTTCCTCACAGATATGTCTGTTGTCATGAACTTGGTATTTTGTAGTCCATGAACTTAACACAGTAATAGAACAGAACAGAACAGAACCTGCCCAAAGATACAAGTTCTCTTATCAAAAAATAACTCCTAGAAGAGTGTTTGGAATTGGGGCAAAGAAACATTTGAGCCCTCTTAGTTCATATTAAGTTAGATCAGAGCTTTGTTTGTCTCTAAATTGATAATTATATAAAATACGTACAGTATAAATAAGGCTACAAATTGTCTTAATGACCTACCTTTGGATAATACCTAATAATTAAATAGTGAGACATTGGCAGTGTTTCCTTCCACACACTATATGGCTTGACCAATTTGGTAAGTTGAAAATCTAGATGTATCCGGGCAGTGGTGGCACACATCTTTAATCCCAGCACTTGGGAGAACAGATTTCTGAGGCCAGCCTGGTCTACAGAGTAAGTTCCAGGACAGCCAGGGCTACACAGAGAAACTCTGTCTTGAAAAAGCAAAATCTATTGTCAAGCAAGATTTATAAAAATCTTTAAAGGACTTAAAGAGGTTAGGTGTGGTGTGATATGCCTATAATCTAAGCTGCTTAGAAGACTGAGGTAGAGGGCTGTTTAGGTCAGGGACAACCTGGGAGACTTAGTAATTTTCTTGTCTATACAACAAAAAGACTTGTAGACATGTTATTGTAGTCAGTGACAAATTAAATTAATATCTAAATTGTATTTAAGGAATTTACTCTCAAGGTCTTTGATATTCATTAGCAGTTAGTGTGACTGGTTTTGCCTCTTCTAATAATGTGTTTTGTTTTATTTTTTTCCCTCAGAGATTGGCAGACTCAAGTGGCCTTTTTAATGTTTGAGTAATGATGGAGATGGACCCAAATTAGAGAGAAACTTCTTCAATAAAGCAATAGAAGATTCTTCATATCACTTCTGGAAGCTCAGTTCAGTTTTTGGGAAGGAGGAAAACAAGTGAAATACAGAAAATTAATAAGAAGAAAACCTCATTTTGGAATTCTCATTTCTCCTTGACCCTTATCTCTTCTACTTAAAATTTTGCTTTGAATGTATAAATAGTAAAGACCAAAGAAATAGGATATATATTTAGGAGCTTTATACCAAGAAATTTGCCTTGAAAGCTGCTATTCTGTGGCAGGAAAATTATATCAAGTTTCTGTTGGATTCCTTTTTCAAAAAATAAAACAGGACTTCTTATATTTTTAGATTTTGAAGGTTAAAACTGATAAAAGCATATATATCTGCACACTGCTTTAAGCAGTTGTGTAAGATAAATGAGATTTGTGTTTTAAAAGCTTCTATTGTGGACATTTTGCCACTGGAATTGACTGTGCAGAAGGTCTCTCACAGTGCTTTACTATAACAGTTTGGCCTGTCACCTTGATGACATTTCTTGCCCGCACCTGAGACCACTTGTCTTTCTAGCCATGACCTTGTTATGAACAGTATTTGTACTCACTGTGCAGATGTCCATGTTTTGCCTATTTAAGCAACATTATAGTGCCATTACTCAAGGAAGTTGAATGAGGTGAACATAGACATAGCTTCCCCCTTTCCCCCCTTTTTTAAATGTAACAAATAACCTTTTATGTTCCCCTTCCCCCTTCCCCTCCCCCTTCCCCCTTTGGAAAAGTGTCAGGAACTAGGTATTCAGGATGAGCAATTGAGAGGGTTAAGGGTGGGCCACACAGAGCGGGGCTTCTTTGTGCTTCATCACAAGGCGTGCTGCTGGCCAGGCTATTTTAGCACCCTTTTTACAAGAACACCTCGTGGGAAATACAGGTAGCAACTTTGGATACAGGACCACAGAGGTGACACTCTGAGGGTAAATATCATTCATGTGTCTTAACTTTGGGAGAAAACATACATGGGTTATATGTCATGAAAAAAATGTTATGCTGTGAAGTATTTAATTTTCAGAGAATATCAGTAATTCAGGTACACCAGTGAATCTTAGGAAAACTGACATAAGTTGATATGTGAGAAAAATGTTCCTAAGGTAAATGGAAAAGTTCTTGAGAGATTCTGTGGCAGTGACCTACTTACTGCTTCGACCCTTATCATATCAGTAACCTTCTTAATTCTTGGTCCCTTTAATAGAGTTCCTTGTGTTGTGGTGACTGCTGATCTTAAAATTATTTTTATAACTATAATTTTGCTGCTATTATGAATTATAATATAAATATCTGATAAGACTCCTGTAAAAGTGTGTCTTGACCACAAATGGGGTCTTGTCCCACAGTTTGAGAACCACTATTCTATAAATATCTATGGTAAGTGTTATTTGTTTTGTGTTTTAGGCAAAAACTCAAGAATGCATTTGCTTCCTTCCTTTAACGTTCTTTATTTCCGTGATATTTGTGTTATTTAGAATTCCTGAGATTTGGAATCTTGAAAAATAGTCTGTGGAGAGTTCTCAGGGTTTAAATTGTTTGTAAAGGAGGACTGTAGGTTAATCACAGACTCCTTTATATTGGAATCGTGAGTGATCTGTGGTCTCGTTTAGATCCTGGCCATGAGGTTGGATGCCTCATCTTGCTAAAAAGACACTGGACCTAAATGGCGCAGCATGACTTTGTTCCTGCTTGGCTAAATTTCTCAACGCCACAGTCAGCTAAGGTAAGGTCTTCATTCCTGTGTTAACTACGCACACGCAACAGTTCTGGTCATCCTGAGTGGCGGACGGCAGCTTCTGTTTTGTGTGTCAGGCTGTATTGTTGTTCTTGTTTTGGTTATTTTGAAGAGAGTTAAATTTTGTTTTTCATATATGCCCTACTTTTCCTCGGGATTTCAAATGTATTCATAGATTTACCATTCTCTTAAGAACGTATCAATAGTTGGGGCTGGAGAGATGGCAAGAACTGTTTAGGTCATTCTGTGCGCTTTTAGAGGACACAGGTTTAACATCCAGAATCCACAGGGTGGCTCAGAATCATCAAGTTCAGTTCCGGGGATCTGACTCCCCTCTTTGGTCTTTTTGGGCACCAGGCATGCATGTGGTACAAGTAGATACATAACATTCAGGCAACATGTAAAATAAATCTAAAAATGTCTTTTAAGAAAAAAGTTTGCCGGGCTTGGTGGCGCACACCTTTAGTCCCAGCACTTGAGAGGCAGAAGCAGGCGGATTTCTGAGTTCCTGGTCTACAGAGTGAGTTCCAGGACAGCCATGGCCACGCAGAGAAACCTTGTCTCAAAAAAACCAGAAAAAAGGAAGAAAAAAAAGAAAAAAGTTTATGAATAATTATTCAGTTCACATTGATATGTACCTTAAAGCTAGTGTCTCTATTTTTCTAAAGGTGTATGTGCACAGATGTGCAAGTGCCCTTGAAGGTTTTTTTTTTTATTATTATGTATTTATTTATTTATTATATGTAAGTACACTGTAGCTGTCTTCAGACACACCAGACGAGGGCATCAGATCTCATTACAGATGGTTGTGAGCCACCATGTGGTTGCTGGGATTTGAACTCTTTTTTTTTTTAAATTAATTAATTAATTTATTTATTATATGTAAGTATACTGTAGCTGTCTTCGGACACTCCGGAAGAGGGCATCAGATCTCGTTACAGATGGCTATGAGCAAGCATGTGGTTGCTGGGAATTGAACTCAGGACCTTCGGAAGAGCAGTCAGTGC
>JADRCD010221453.1:0-10099 GCA_019843815.1 Montemys delectorum | reverse complement strand
CGCTTGCGCCCTAACTAATGCAGGTTTTAGCAAACAAATAGAAGTAAAGTGCCTGCGAGGAGACCGGCCTGGGACCTACTGGGAGACAGACTTTACGGAAGTAAAGCTGGCCCGATATGGAAATAAATATCTATTGGTATGTGTAGATACCTTTTCAGGGTGGGTTGAAGCCTTCCCTATGAAGAAGGAAACAGCTAATGTGGTGACCAAGAAGATATTGGAAGAAATCTTCCCACGGTTTGGGATACCAAAGGTAATTGGGTCAGACAACGGACCGCCTTCGTCTCCCAGGTAAGTCAGGGAATGGCCAAAATACTGGGGGTAAATTGGAAATTACATTGTGCATACAGACCCCAGAGTTCAGGACAGGTAGAAAGAATGAATAGAAAAATCAAGGAGACTTTCACTAAATTGTCTATGGAGACCGGAGGGAATGATTGGACAGCCCTCCTTCCTTATGCATTGTTCCGAGTTCAGAACACCCCTGGTATTACTGGATTAACTCCTTTTGAATTAATGTTTGGGACACCACCACCCATCTACATGACTTTAGAGATGGGAGCGTACCCTGATGATTCTTTTATTCCCTCATCCCGCCTTTTAGCCCCTTAGATATGGTTTAAGGTCACAAGAAAAATTGTTGACTCATACCAGTCCCCCACAAAACCACACATTGCTCTCCTGGGGATTTTCCACTCCAGACTAAATGTATTTTTAAACCAGCCAATTATATGTAACCACACCAGCTTCTTTGTTCTCTCAGACCCTTTTCCCTATAAAAACCCCTAGCTTTCGAGCCTTGTGGTCGGCTTCCCATCTCCTGCACGAGTTTGGGGAACGATCTGGAGCTCCACCAATAAAGCTGCCTCTTGCACTTGCATCAAGCCGGTCTGTCGTGTCTCTTTGGGTGTTCACGATCTTGGGACTTGAGTGAGGGTCCCCTCCGGGGGTCTTTCAATTTGTTGTTTTGCTATTGTTGCTATTTCTGTTGTTGTTACTGATCCCCCTGTAACAGCTATGTCTTCTTTAGCAACAATTCAGGCTACAGTAATTCCCCACCCAGGGAAACTCTATGTCCCAATTGGCTGTTCAGATGGGACAACTTGTTCAACTGGGGCAGCCTGACCTGGGAGAAGACAGTACCTGTACATCAAGCCATCCCTTCAGCAATGGATTCTGCAGGAACAAGAGATGGAGCAATGGATTAGATCACATAATAGCAGAATCAAATAAATCCCTAATAGCACATGTTCAAATACAGCCACCAACAGATCACCATATCTCTTAGGAATAAAATATAGTCACCATGTCCATTTTTCATGATCCCAGTCTCAGCTTCTACATGGCAGTTCATCATCATGGACACAACCCCAGCCTTCACCACTCCATTTTTTCTTTCACCACACAGACTGGATCCTCCAATATAGGACAAACCATCATCATGGCCAGGACCATGGATCAAGGATACTTGGAGACCTCTTAATATAGTGCAGTTACCCCAGATGAATACTCTCAACAGCAATATGTTGTTCAGTGACTGTCCTTGTTTGGAGAAACTGTGAGAGGCAAACTAGAATAATTTGTAGCATTATGAGAACATGGGTTATCTGTGTTGTTGTTTATTCCTTTCATGTTCCTAGATATTGTGAATTAAAAATTCCAAGAATCTTCTTATTAAATGTAGCTGGGACTATGACTCCAAAGCACTGAAGGGTTATTTGAACTGTAAGGAAACAACATACCTGTCATTGTTGCTATTGTTTTTGTTGTTGCTGTTACTGTTGTTATTGTTAAAAATCAAATGATTTAAATACAACACCTCTCTGCTTTTTTCTATTTTGTTGATGTTGTTGGTTGCTTTTCTTCCTTCCTTCCTTCCTTCCTTCCTTCCTTCCTTTCTTTCTTTCTTTCTTTCTTTCTTTCTTTCTTTCTTTCTTTCTCTCTTTCTTTCTTTTTTTCTTTTTCTTTTTGCATTTTATTTTACATTAGGGGCAGGGGAAATATTTAGATTCATTTCTGTCACTATTGCTGCTGACTCATGGCTTTTTAAATACTAAAACAAAATCCATAGATTCATATTTTATTTGTATTTTCAAGATTAACATTTATAGTTACTGGTGAGAACTATATGCTTAGAAACTGGATTCAGAAATAATGCTTCTCATAATATGTCACAATAACAGGCCAATGTCAGGGGAATTTTTTTTTTCTATAGTGAATTCTGTGGACATCTCCAAGTATAAACCCTGGATGACAGGATCTGCTTCCAAGACACACATATAACACAACCACAATATATATTTATGCATGCTGACCAAAACCAACTTCTTGTCTTGCAGAAGTAGAAAGTATTGCTTTGTTTCTCTAATATAACTGATTTTATACAAAAATAGGATGATTACACTTAGACAATACTAGTGTTAAAATTACTTTAAAACACTTATTTAATGTAACATAAAGTAACATAAAATAATGTATAATACAGAGCCTCTTTTATTGTATCTGTGGCAAAATATATCTGAATTTTATTATTTTACCCAACAGAAATTATTAAATCTACTAATGTACTTTTAAATTCATTTTTATTTTTTATGGATCTTGCATAGTTTTTATCTTCATGATTATCTACTAGCTCATCATTTTCTGAAAGAACATACTGTTTAAAAAGCATTTCAGAGATGCATACATCAAAAAATGGCTTCTCTGAGAAATTTGGTAAACTTTTTTCAATTTCCAATTAACCCTCAACACAGGCCCAAGCATTGTGCAGGTTCTGTTTCTCGATCATCTCTATAAATTCCACATATTTTTTCCTTTTCTTCAAACATGCTAGAGAGCTACAATATCTGCTGTGTCTAGACAGAAGCAAAGTGTGACTACAACATTAGCCACAACCTTTTTCCTCCCTCGGAGTCATTATGCAGTAGGAACCTGGATATCACAGCCAAAAATAACAATACTCAAAATAGTAATAAAGACTCATTTCAATAAGAAGAAGAAAAGATATTGCAGTTTATCATATGATATTTCCATTTAATTTGCAGAGTCTAAGAAATGACTGAAAAACAAATTTATTTGATCTCTATATACAATATCAAATATTTACCAAGATAATCAATTAAAGCAGTTTAATAAAGACCAAATTTCAGTAGAAATCTCATCTTCCCAAGTAGACATTTGATTACTTTTAAAAGCACTTGAGAAATTAGTTGGTTTTTGCCTATGTACAGTAGAATCCAATGAGCCATGTATATTCTTAAAGTCCTAATATTGAATAATATTTGGATTTAGATATCTGCTAATTTTAAAACATTTTTAAAATTCTAATTATAAAAGGTTATGAAGAAATACTTTTAGAAACATAATAAAAACTTTGAAGCTTCACAGGGTCAAGGGCCTCTCCGGGGAGGGGGAGGAAAGGAGTTTGTTCTTATTGTTGTTTTCTGGGGTTTTTTTAAGAGGGGAAACTGGGAAAGAAGAAATCATATGACATGTAAATAAAGGAAATATCTAATAAAAAAGAAAAGAAAAAAGACATTCTGTTTTGTTGGTTGAATGACTGGCTCTGGAGCTTATGTGTGAATAAATAAAAATGCTTGTGGTGAGTTGAAAAAAATTGAAAATTCTATATATGAATATTTGGCTTAATTAAAGTAGGTGATCAGGTAAACTAATAGTCATGAGAAGGTCATGTAGGACTAAATACAGAATATCATCTTCATTCAGACCTACTGAAACCAGTTGTACATCTTAGGGATAAGTTGAAGATAATTCTAAATGTTTTAAAATAATAAAAAGCTTTAAATTTGCAACATGGGACTTAGAATTTCTTAAACATATGTGAATAGTTTGCTGGGTAACACTGGAGTTAGGACTACTGAAAATTGTTGCACTGGATTGTTTTAAGACTTCAATTTTTCTTTAATGAGTAGTAAAATCATATTGTCCATTCAAAATGTTTTTTTCTCTGATCACAAAGAACAAGTCTATCTCTTATGATGGTGGAAAAAAAGAAGTTAATTAATGCAAATAAACATTTCACAATATTTAAAAAATAAGATAAAATAAAATAAAATAAAATGTTCTAAGAAATGTAGTAAGTGTAATTACTAGAAAGGATATTACAGAGGGCTTAAGATCAGTTGGGGTACTCAACTGTCTATCTTTTTATTATTATTGGTTTATATTTTACAGTCCACCAATTGCTCCCCCTCCTTGTTCACACTCCCCCAGTTCCTCATCCTATTCTGCCTCCTTTCTGTCTCCAGGAGGATGCCCTCACCCCCACCACCCCCACCAGACTTCTCCACTCACTGTGGCCCCATATCTCTTCAGGATTAGGGTCTTCCTGTCCAACTGAGGCCAGACCAGTTGGCTTTCTGCTGTATTGTGTTAGGGACCTTGGACCAGCCCCTGTATGCTGTCTAGTTGGTGCCTCAGTGTCTGAGAGATCTCAGGGGTCTAGGTTAGTTGAGACTGCTGGTCTTCCTATGGGATTGCCCTCCTCATCAAGCTTCTTCTAGCCTTTCTCTAATTCAACCACAGGGGTCCCTGGCTTCTGTCTGCTGGTTCTGTATAAGTATCTTCATCTGTCTTACTCATCTACTTCTTGGGACTCTCAGTGGACAGCCATACTAGGCTCTTGCCTGTAAGCATACCATAGCATCAATAATTGTGACAGGCCTTGGAGACTTCCCTTGAGGTGGATCCCAATTTCGGCAGGTCACTAGACCTTCTTTCTCTAGGCTTTTGTCCATCTGTGTCCCTGAAGTTATTTTAGACAGGAACAATTCTGGGTCAGAATTTTTGACTGTGGGAAGGCAACACCATCCCAACACTTGATGCCCTGTCTTTCTATTGGAGGTGGACTCTACAAGTTCCCTCTCCCCACTGTTGGGCATTTCATCTAAGGTCCCTCACTTTGAGTCCTGAGAGTCTCTCACCTCCCAGGTCCTTGGTACTTTCTAGAGGGTCCTCCCACCTCCCATACCCGAGTTTCATATTTCCATTAATTATGTTGGCCTTCAGGGCTTCTCTCCTATCTCCCCTGCCCAATACATGATTATGTTCCCCATTTTATCTCCCACTCCCATCTCCTACCCAAATCCCGACCCCTCCACCTCCAATGATTATTTTCTTCTCCCTCCTAAGTGGAATTGAAGTGTCCTCACTTGTGACTAACTGTTTGTTAATTTTTTTGAGTTCTGTGAGTTATATCTTAGGTATTCTGTACTTTTGACTAATATTCAATTACATACCACGCATGTCCTTTTAGGTCTTAGTTACCTCTCTCAGGATGATATTTTCTAGTTCTATCCATTTTTCCTATAAAACTCATGCTGACATTGTTCTTAAGAACTAAAGCTAAACTAATAGCTGAATAGTATTCCATTGTGTAAATGAACCATATTTTTTGGATCCATTCTTCATTTGTGGGGCATCAGTGTTGTTTCCAGCTTCTGGCTATTACACGTAAGGCCACAATGAATATAGTGGAGCACGTGCCCCTGTAGTATGGTGAAATATCATTTGGATGTATGCCCAACAGTGGTATAGCTGTTTCTTCAGGTAGATTTATTTCCAGTTTTCTGAGAACCTCCAGACTGATTTCTAGAGTGTACCAGTTTGCAATCCCACCAGCAATGGAGGACTGTTCTCTTTCTCCACATCCTCACCAGCATGTGCTGTCACTTGAGTTTTTTGATCTTAGTAATTCTATTGGTGTAATTGGGAATCTCAGAGTCCTTTTGATAAGCATTTCCCTGATGACTATTGACTTTGAACATTTCTTTTAAGAGCTTCTTGGCCATTCCAGATTCCTCTGTTGTGAATTCTCTCTTTAGCCCTATACCCCATTCTTAGATTGAATGGTTTGGTGTTTTGGAGGTTGGCCTCTTGAGTTCTGTATATATTTAGGATATTAACCCTCTATCAGATGTGGGGTTAGTGAAGTTTTTTCTCAATCTGTAGGTTGCTGATTTGTCCTATTGACTGTGTGTTTTGCCTTACAGAAGCTTTTCAGTTTCATGAAGTCTCATTTATCATTACTTGATCTTAGAGCCTGAGCCATTGCAATCCTATTTAGGAAATGCCCCCCCACCCCCCACAGTGCCAATAAGTTCGAGGTTCTTTCCTACTTTCTCTTCTATCAGATTCTGTGTATCAGTTTATATGTTGAGGTCCTTAATCTACTTGGACTTGAGCTTTGTGCCAAGTGAGTTTCCATTTGAGGTGGTTCTTAAGTTGTTTTATTCATGAGACTATGGTTCCAAGAAAGGACTCCAATTTCATCTGTGTCAGAATTATTTCATATAGTCTTCTTCCTCCCAGACTAGTAGAAATAATATTTGTTTTCAATTTTATATATACAGACTACCAGTTAGACCATCACCATTTATTGAAGATGCTGCCATCCAGCATTTCGGAGGTCCAACTTGATTTGTTGTTGCTGCTGTTGTTTTTGTTCTTGGTCTTGATCTTGTTGTTGTCAGACATTGGGCAGTGAAGCACAATGTCTTGGTAGAAGCATTAGGATAACAGAAAATTTCTTTAAGGGAAAATTCATTCTGAACCAGAAAATGAACTGTCTGGTCTCAGTGAAGACCTAACATGGAAGGTTAGGTTCAGATGGACATGGAAGAAGGACTTTTGCTAAAATGAGATTAGCTCTAGAAATGCAGGCTCATCTGCTGCTGGGCCTCCTTCAACCCAAGGGAGAAACTGGGTCCTAGTCAGGTTGATGAGGTGTAGGCAAAGAAATGATGGCAGAGACGACACATGAAGTATAGGATCTGAATGTATTTCTTAAAAATGGCATGAGACTTTTACAATCATTGTAAAAGAGAAATGAAAAATCTGGCAGCTTAGTAGTCAGGTATATCTGAGGCCATCTAAAATACACTGAGTCTAAAAACAGCAGCCATCTCCTCTGGAATGGTGCAGCAATCCTGGGCTCTGAGCATGCTCGGGGCCCACATGGGCCCGGCCGGAGTCCTGCGGGGCTGTGGGTGAGCCAGCCAGGAGGACGGAGGCTCGAATCTCGAATGCTGACTCTAGAATGCTGAATGCTCAATCTCTTGAATCTCTACTGGTGCTGCACCTTCCCCCCCCCACCCAAGTGCTCTGGGCCCGGGGTGCTGTGGACTGCATGAATCTAAGTCTTAGTCCACCTAAGTTCTAGTTATAGTCAGAGTGCGAGCAAGTCCAACTGGTCAATGCAGACTCCTCTATCTGAAATGCTGACTGCTGCTCTCTCTCTCTCTCTCTCTCTCTCTCTCTCTCTCTCTCTCTCTCTTTCTCTCTCTCTCTCACACACACACACACACATACACACACACACACACACACACACACACACCTCAGCTCAAGGTCCCGTCCATCCTAGGTAAAAACCACCCACTATGCTAATCTACTGGGCTAGTAGAGACAAATCTCTTGCTAATTCTTAGGAGTGGTTTAGCTGCAGTCCTTGACTTCGAATGAGGATTCTATTTGACCTTGCCCTGGGATAAGCCTCCATTCTGCGAGCTTCAATGTCCTACCCCTACATTATTTCCCTAACAATGCCAGAGGCAATGGTAACATTCTTTACAGAACTTCCAGGCCAGGGTTTGGCTAGGAAGTTGCAACATTGGTAAAAGGTCTCTAGCTGTCATATTTTGGTGGGCATCTAGCACAAGAGTACAAGGACTTATCTGGGCTACCTCTGAGTTAGGGGGTGCCAGGTGACAATTCGGGTGCAAGAGACTGGCTTTCTTTAAGTTTACACCTCAGATACTGTGGTCAGGCAAGGTCTGGGTAGCATTGATCTCAAGCCATGCTACAGAGAGAAGTGGAACAATTATTCATTTAACAAGCCTTGGTACTTTCTTTACCAGAGTGCCGACCTGCATGAAAGTTACCATAGGTCTGTCCATCTTTCTTCTTTGTCTCTCTACATTTTAGATGCAGTTCAGAACCTAAGTATACATTTTTATCATACTTGGGCCTCCTTGTATTCTTTCTTTCTAAAACCCTCTACTCTATGACTGCAGTCTGCCATGTGGTGGACCTCAGATGACTTCTAACACAGATGACTTCCTTTCTTCTTACCTCCATAGGGCTGAAATTTATCAATTTGCATATCCTAGGATTTTTTTTTTTAAATCCTAATAAAATTGTCTTTGAGTTTCCATTTGAGGTGGTTCTTAACTTGTTTTATTCGTCTGACTATGTTTCCAATATTATCTGGGTCAGAATTATTTCATATAGTCTTTTTTCTCCCAGACTAGTAGAAATCTTTGTACTTACAGTTGGCTTCCTGACCAGAATTATCTCTATAAGGGTGGAGGACCCACTTTCAGCCTGCCAGCTCAGTATCTCTGACAAACCTATTTGTGAAGCAGGAAATATAAAGTACTTGCTTACTTTGTCTTGGCAGAATCTAGCAATTGTCTCTCCTAAATTTAAGTTTGACCATTTTGGATAGCATTTTGTGTACAATATGAAACTTGCCACCCTTAGTGTCATCTCCAATATAGATTCTTAAATGCTCATTTTCTTTGATTTGGATTGGGGGTACTGCCAAGAGCAGACCTGTCTCATGTAAAACAAGGTTTTTAAATGATACAATTTTAAGTGCCATATTATGTGCATATCTGATGTCTTAACTACCAATTATGTATACATAATATATATGAATTGTCAAACATTGTTTATTTTTAGCTATTTACTATCTGAATAACCTAGAAAACACCTTATTGTAATTAACAAAATTAGTATCTAATATGACCATGAATTTGAATATACGACTATTCATTTGCATTTTTATTTACCCCTTAGAGTTTATAACAGAAGATTTTAAAAGGACTAGAACCTTACATTGTATCTTTAAGAATTATATAGACACATTTGTTTCACATAAAAATTGAAAACATATATACATTATATGTGTCAAAATTAGCCTTACATTTGTATCAATATAAAATTACCTGTATCAATATATCAAAAATAACCTTATTTCTGTATCCATATACAAAATTCTGTACCAATGTAATAAAAAATAACCTCAATTTTGTATCAAAATGTAAAGATGTCTACCAATGTATGATTATGAATAAAAGTGATTTTTGGCATAAGATTCAATAAGCTACCCCTTTTTTCTTATTATACCTATAATATTATTATATTCTCCCTCTTTCCTCTCAATCACTTTCTCCTTACCTAAGTAAGAGATGAAAATAGAAAATGGTAAGGAAAGGGAAAAAGAAATTCCTAAATCTAACCTCCTTATTTCATCTTCTTTCTGTCCAATACCATATTATTGTCACCACCCCCTTTTAAAATATGATAAACATCTAACACCTATTGAATGACTAAAAAACAACTACCCCACTTCTTGTAAACGTGGCATACTTTCCTTGTAATTGTTTCCTGCTGACTTTGACTGTACAATTCCTTTTTTGGGGAATTAGAATTAAAAAAAAAGTGAAGTCTTAAGAATGGCTGGACAAAAGGAGCTAGGTGTTTTACAGTTATCTTGGAAGCAAGTCTTTAGATAAAACAACATTGATGTAGTCTGAGGTAGAATTAGTCAGAAAGCTATTAACAGTAATTTTCAGCACCTCAGTATTCCTAAGGGGGAATCTTGTCAGGTCTGTCTCATTATTTTTTTAATAAAACTTCCAGAGATAATACATAATTTTATAGTAATATATGTATGGAATCTGTACACATCTGTACATATTGTACAGGTCAGTTAAAGGTCTTTGTTCTGGGTTTGAAGAGGTGAAAGACACTTTCTTTCTTTAGAAATTAGTTTGATCATATAACCAAACTGTAAAATAAATCTCCATGTGTGGATATGAAAGAGTGACCTGGTTAATCTTGAGGACTTTATAGCCAACAAACTCCATTGGGTATTTATAGCTGAAGTTCTAGCTAAAGACATTTTTTTTTTCAGTCTCAGTTAGCCTCAGCGTTATTCCCATGAAGAGAAAATGTTCCCATGTAGCAAATCATGTTACCTGCCCTGTGCCCTGTTTTGTCTTTAAGGCATTTATTATAGAAAAGGGAGAGAGAGAGAGAGAGAGAGAGAGAGAGAGAGAGAGAGAGAGAGAGA
>JADRCD010221452.1:0-23934 GCA_019843815.1 Montemys delectorum | reverse complement strand
GGGGGGGTACCAGGAAGAGGGAGGGGCTGCAATCAGAATGTAATATTCATTTTACATGAATAAATAAATAAATTAACAGGAAAAAGAAAAGAAAATGGCCCAGTGTGTATAGATATTCACAATTCATCCTTCTTATAGAGGAATAAAAAGAGGACAGAGATGGTTAACATAGGCAAAGCGTTAATCTCTTTTAGCTATATTATCAACCCTGCACTTCACAAGGTCCCATAGAACAAAAGCTATCATTATCCCCCACTTTATAGACGAGGAAGTAGAAATTTAGAAGCACTTGATCAGCTTCACCTGGGTAAGTCTTGTTGTCAATGGTGAGACCGGCTGTGATCTTCGAAATCTAAGGGAACATAGAACTGTCAGAAATGAGAGCAAGGGAGAGCCGGAGAGGGTGAACAGAAGGACCGAGAAGGAAGTAGCGGGTTCCAGGCACGAGGTGCTTCAGTTCCATCCAGTCAGGGTCAGCAGGACCTGCTGTGCTTTTTCCCTTTGTCTCCTTGCTGTTTTATTTCCGATAGAAGTTATTAAGATAGGAGCAAATATTTATATCTTTATGAAGTTAATTGTCTCTAAATTCTTTCTCCTCTCCATGTTTTCTGAATCTCTTTTTTAAAAGTACTTCTTGAGTATCTCTTCTAGCTGGGCTGCCTTGTCTGGCCTCGGTGGGAGAGGATGGAAATTTAATGTGCCATGGTGGGGAAGACCCCGGAGGGCCCTACCCACTCAGAGAAGAAAAGGAGGGGGCATGGGAGAGGGGCTGTGGAAGGGGTGACCAAGAGAGGGCACTGAACGGGATGGAAAGTGAATGAGTAAAAACAAAAACAAAACAAAACAAAGCAATCCTTCTTGAACATCAATTGTGTGCCAGGCTTTAAACATCAAATCTCCGTTATAAATTAAATTAGTTCACTTTTATTAAGGGAAAAATATCTAACTATGAATACATAGTAAGATAGTGAAACACTGAGCTAAATGGCAACAGATAAACTGCCAGAATATTAAGAAGATAAACACGAAAGCGCCAGGCTTTCCCAGCATTGCCTTTTCCAGACTCTGCCACCACCCAGGTCATTGAGGCTCAGGGCTGGGAAGCAAGGCAGAAGGACAGCCAGCATCCCAGTAACTCCCCAATCACCTCATCAGGCCTCTTGCTTTTGCAACTTATCAGAAATAGTTGAAACAGTGTCTAATCTTTGGACACAGACCTGGGCACTCTGCCTGTATGTTTTAGATAAGCAATTAAAAGAAAGAAAGAAAGAAAGAAAGAAAGAAAGAAAGAAAGAAAGAAAGAAAGAAAGAAAGAAGAAAAGTCACAATGGATTTGACAAATGGACAAATGGAGGGAATGGGTGTATTTCCTTCGTTATACTAGACAAAGGTATAATCAACTGTCTATATCTAATGTATCTGAGTCTAGAAATCTTTGACATCTTCAAAGCTCTGTGACCAATCTGCATTAAAGCAACCGCAATAAAAACTGCAGTCATCGACACCTCTAATAGAAGATACAGTCATAGAGAGGAGACCCGGGAGGGCAGCTGGACCCCGTGACTCAGGTCCTTGCTTCCGAGTGTGTCCAGTTTCATAGAGATTGGGACTCTCAAGATTTGTCACACCTAGAAGGAAGCCTTCCTCTCCCAACGAACACCTTGTTCACTTCAGTCAAATGACTACTGGCCACAGCCTTCAAGAATCCTGATCAAGTAAAATGGCTGAAATGTGGGGAGCTCTTGCTCGTTTCAAGTTGCAAGACACTGAGTCCCTAAACAATAGTCACTGATAGCTAGACCACTCAAGGACAAGAAGGACAAACAACCTGCCCAGTGTCCTCCTTAATGCCTGGCTTCTCTATTACAATGCAAAACAGTGTGACGTCACATGGGCATAGAAATGGGGGCGGGGTGTCAGATCATGTCAAAATGACATTGTATTTTAGTACTCATATTTATTAAAGACGTTTGTATCTCTCAGGTGTGCCTGCCCCTTGTCTTAATAGCAATCTCAGAAGCCACTGGCAGCAACTACCCTGGAGCCACTCTGTTCTCAAATGGAGAGAAGCCAAGGCTTGACACAGAGGAGCAGGAGTCTGTGTTAAGTCCTAGAACATCTGAACAGGCCAGAGTGGAAGGATCTGGCAGGGAACATAGGGCCCTGGGAGCAGTGGGGTGGAGCCTAAATAGGTTATAATGGCTATGAGTCTCGGTGCGGTACCCAGATCAAAGTATGGAGAAAGCAGCAGAGAGAATGAGGATGCTCGTAACATGGATGGCAGAGACATGGCTGGAGCTCAGCCACAGGAAGTCAAGGAAGGGCAAAAAGGAAAGATTTGCTAAACTGTGTTCTCCATACCTTTAACACCCAGCCAATTCACAACATACTTATTTTTGCATGTACGTTCTTATTGTGAGGGCTTGTGCATGGCACAGCACACATGTGAAGGTCAGAATACATCTTTCGGGAGTCAGTTCTCTCCTTCCACCTTGAAGAGTCCTCAGAATCAAACTCAAGTCATCAGGTTTGGAGGCAGGTACATTTACCTAACACTGAGCCCCGTTGTGAGCCCATGACACATTCTCAGATGAAAAGTAAAAGAAAAATAAAACCAAGAATTAAAGAGGGGGTGAGTGAGTAAGTATACTACATCAGTATTCCCATTTTATAGACAGTGAAACTAAGGCTTACAGCTTTGTTCTAGTTCGCATTTTATTGCTGTGATAAAGACCATGAACAAAACCAACTCAGGGTAGAAAAGTGCTTATCTCATCTTACAGCCTCTAGCCCATCATCAAGGGAAACTCAGGCAAGAACCTGAACATGGGGCCACACAAACACCATCGAAGGATGCTGGTTATTGGTTTGCTCACAGGCTTGCTTTTAGTTACCATCTAAGGCCACCTGGCCAAGGTAGCTGCAAACAGAGGACTAAGCCCTCCAACGTTCAGCCATTAATCAAGAAATTGCCCCATAAACTTGCCTAAAGGCCAATCTCATGAAGGCATTTTCTCAACTGATGTCTCTGCTTCCAAATGTGCAAGGTCCCCGTGTAAACCCCATAGAACTGGCCCCGAGAACTGTGATTCCAACACAGGCGGGCTGCTTCTAAAACCTAAGATCCAATCAGCTGCATCTGAAAGCAGGCCAGACCAATGAGTGGAAAAGCTAGTGTTTAAAGGAGCGTTTTTTTAAAAACAGCACTGACGGAACCCTTCAATAATCTAGTAAAATGTTCCTATTTCCCTTTAAATCCTCACAGTTACCATCTTGTAGCTGGGAGTTGGGGACTGTTTTAGATGCCATTTCATGCTCTAAACAGAACATCTCCTTGGCCTCAAATTCTGCTCTCTCCACACCCTGTAAGTTTCCCAAGTCCACTCTCTTCCAGAAAGCCCTTTCCTCTTCGTCGATAAAGTACCGGCAGCCATGCCTAAGGCCACACAACATTGATTCTGTAATCTCTTGGGTTAACAAAGAAAAAAATAATACTTGCACGATGCAGTTTTACCTATAGCTTCATTTTCCTTGTGATATTCCAGGCATGCAGCAGTGAACAGGAAGAAGGTCCCCCAGGATGCTCTAAGTATAAAACTTCTTCCCCCAAGACGCTGAAATGGCGAAGTTCTCAGAAGAGCAATTTATAAAATTTAAAATTCCAAACGGAGTTAAAAAATGAATTGAATTATCTCACCTAGTCTTTTCTTGTCCTTCAGAACATTGGTCTATCAAACTTAATGGCCACCGGCCAATTCCTCCGATGGCTAGTTTGGATTGAAAGCTATAAATCTACTTGTTGTTGTTGCTGTTTTTAGGGGCATTATCACATCTCTTCCTATCTGTTCAACGTCAGCCCTTTGAGAAGCTCAGGTCCTAATTCACGTTTCTCCAACTCCAAGGGTTTGCTTATCAGCAGTGTAGCAGTTAGCATTGCTGTACAGAAGTAACACCACAGAGACTTACTCTCGAGATTCTGAATCCTTCTGCCGGATCCTCGTCTGGAGCGCGGCCGCCTTCTCCCCTTCTCACACTAGCTTTGGTCTGTGTCTCTCTCCAGATTTCCTCTAATAATAGCATCAGCTGTATTGCCTTAGGAGCTGCCCTGAGCACCAAATGTTACCTTAGCTCTTAAAAGATGCTGTCCCCAACTAAAATCACATTCTTAGGAACAGGCGGTTGAGATTTAAACACAATTTAGTTTAAAATAATGTTTGACCCAAAATCAGAATAGAATGTATCAACTATTAGCCTATTGAGATATAAAGTAGAAAATTAAGTTATATAGTCTGCTTTTGACAACTGAAGTCCCTAATGTTTCAGTAACAAGAGTTACCACAACCCCAATATACCAACGGACGCCTTTTTAAAGTTCCTTTTACTCTGCTTTCAAAATGACAGAGAAGGGAAGCAAAGAGATGGACTGGCCTCTTGAAAAGTTTACAAGCTAAGGTAGTGCACCTGACAGCCCTAAACTCCAAATTTCCCAAAGTTCTGAGAGGTATGATGGTGGTGTGGCTCATACTTGATGCAAGAGGATAAGCAGAGCTTCGAGCACAGCCTGGGCTACACAGGGAAACTGGAGTGTAGCCTGGGCTACACAGGGAAACTGGAGTGCAGCCTGGGCTACACAGGGAAACTGGAGTGCAGCCTGGGCTACACAGGGAAACTGGAGAGCAGCCTGGTTACAGAGTGAAACCCTACCTCAAAAAACTAAAATAAAACCAAACCAAAGCAACTCCCATTTGTAAGCCCCCATCTATCACTTAAGGCTTACTCTGGTTCTCCAGCCTTTGGGGGAGGGATTGTTTGGTTTTTTGTCTTTTTTGGTTTTTTTTTCTAAGAGTTATTTATTTTATTAATATGAGTACACTGTAGCTGTCTTCAGACACACCAGAAGAGGGCATCCGATCCCGTTACAGATGGTTGTGAGCCACCATGTGGTTGCTGGGAATTGAACTCAGGACTTCTGGAAGTGCAGTCAGTGCTCTTAACCACTGAGCCATCTCTCCAGCCCCAG
Source organism: Montemys delectorum (assembly GCA_019843815.1). Lineage (NCBI taxonomy): Eukaryota > Metazoa > Chordata > Mammalia > Rodentia > Muridae > Montemys > Montemys delectorum. Next base: position 18,914 of record JADRCD010221452.1, on the reverse strand, counting down.
GTTTGTTTGGTTTTGTCTGTTTTTATTGTATTCCTAATGTTTTGCCTGTGTGCCATATGTATATATGAGTGCCCGATGATCCAGAAGAGGACTTAGACACCCTAAAACTAGAGTTACAGGTAGTTTGTGACTCACTGTGTGCTGGCTGGTATCTGAATTCAGGTCTTCTACAAGAACAACACATATTTTTAATTGCTGAGCTGTCTCTTCAGCTACTGATTTTCACTCTTCAGAATAATTTTTATTATGTTTTGTTTGGTTGGTGGTTGGTTTTCGAGACAGGCTTTCTCTATGTAGCCTTGGCTTGCCTGGAACTCTGTAGACCAGGCTGACCTCGAACTCAGAAATCCACCTGCCTCTGCCTCCTGAGTGCTAGGATCAAAGGCATGCACCACCATAGCCTGGCTCATGGTTTTCTTCTTAACATTCCCCATTGTGAATTTTCCCAGTTGGGTTTTCCTCCCAATATCATCTTTCCCATAGCTTTGGATGCTGTCTGTGTGGGCATATCTAATTGGAAGCGCAACACAGAGTCAGTATGTTGTTGTACACCAGCAATAGCAAATGGTTAAGAGAAGTGGAGAGAGAGAAAGCAAAGCCATTTAATTGGGGCCTATCTACTTCCTCCTCTCTATAACAATTCGAAATACTACCAAATACAAATTATATTTGGCCAAAGTGAGGTTTAATGTGTGCACACAAAATAATTGCTTCAACTATGTATTACATTGTGTATAACTAACTGGCGACTGACTCAAAAATGAATTTATTAACTCAACCACTAACTATTTTTTGTGACCATATAGAAGTCATTCAATGTATATGCCTCAGAATCCTCATCTATAGAACATGAATATCGATTGTGGTGCGGCTGGCTGGTGCAGCAGGCCCTGGACCCTCGCGGTTCCCGGGCATGGAAAATTACTCAGCAGCCGAATGTTGCCATTCTCCGTGGATGCCCCGTGTGGCCATGCTCTGATATCCTGTCGCACACTCCCCGCTGCCTGCCCCCGCCTCCCCGCGCCACCAGGTCTATCCAGGAAGTAGAATAATGAACATCAGGAGGAAAGGACTACGAAAGGAGATCTTAGAATTCTTTGTCCAGGGAATATGATGAAGACTGAAAGCTCTTGCTGTGTAGAGCTGTCAGCCTACAGCATATTCCCTAACTAAGGCTTTCAGCCAAATATTTCTTTTCCTAATTTAACAGATACATTATATCCTCAAAGTACCCTTGAATCAATACTATGTTGTGTATAAACTGACAACATGGACGCTTTTTGGTATGGTTAAGGGAAAGGTTTTTCTCATACATAAAAAGAGAGAACAGCTATAGACATCTAGAAAGGTCTACAGCAGAAGATGAAAGTAGTAGCCTGAACATGGTCAGAAGACTGAACCTGGCCAGGAGAAAGGCAGGGACAGAGCAGAGAGATGGGGGGTGGGGGTGCAGAGAGAGGCAGACAGGAAGAGTGGGGGCAAAAGAGGGAGCCCAGGGGATATAACAGGGTTACAAGAGTAGCCTGGGGGAAGGAAACCCAAGAGCTGCAGGGAGTTCAGGGTAGGAGAGGAACTAAGAGCCAGGAGCTAGCAAGGGCTTTCAAATGTGTATCAGGTGTACCCCTAGCTATGACAGGTAGCCTTTTGTCCCTCTGACACCTTTGAGGAAAGGCGAAGCCACTGCTTCACCAGTTCTGAAGGGACGCTGGCTTTTGTCTAGCTGCCAGGACTTGGGGAAATGGAGTTTCCTTGGGACCCAACACGATGTCCTTGCTGTCAGACGTGCCATGTCGTACCAGAGGACAATTGTTGACTTAGGATTATCCAGGATTATCATCTATCTGACAGTGAAGCCACATTAAACAGTCCGTGAATGAATAAATAAATAATTGTACAGAGACAGTGAAATTAGACACGATGAAAAGAACAAGTATGTTCATTTTAACTGAGACACAGCATCTTACCTTGTAAGAGAAGCCAATGAGACAGTGATGAAAAGAAAATACTTTTTGCACATACATATGAATGCGTTCAAGTACACCAAGTAATAAAGGCAAGATGCCAAATACTATGAACTTCAAGAGGTGTAATATAGCCCTACATGAGCATATTTTGGGGGTATCATTGGCAGCAGAGGGGTAGAGCATTTACCTATGCTTCACAGGCCTTCATGTCAATCTCCAGCACCAAAGTAAATGAATATATATTCATACGTGTGTGTGTGTGTGTGTGTGTGTGTGTGTGTGTGTGTGTTTTCTTGGTATGTAAGGAACTTTATAAAGGTGTTAGCTCTCTAAGGAACTGGAAGATGAACTGTCAAAAAGTCAGATGAAAAGCTTTACAATTTGTTCTTTATCATAAGGAAAAATGACTTCTTCATTTTTTTTAAATCTACTACTTCAGCCATTTTGAAGTGTACGGCTTAATGGCATCAAAGGCATTTATTTATATTGCAGCACAGCCATCACTGAGACCCAACTCCAGAACTTTGTTCATCCTTCCACAGTGAAATTTCGTACTCAACATCTGATGTCCCAAATTCGTCCTGACTCAAAACAATGGCTTTTTTTTAACCTTTTAACTCTCAGCTTTATTTTAAAAATACAAATACTTTCATGTTTTTTGGATTTTTGGAGCATCATACAACAAAGATCTCCATCAGATTAGTAACTCAAAGATATCTACTGACCTACTGGTCCATTTACCTACTAACTTAACACTATATTATTTAGGATGAATTAAAATTTTTCATATCATCAACACAAGAAAAACAAGTTATTTTGAACATGCTTCTACAATTAAAACTAAAGCAACCAATTTTCTCCTCTTCTCCTCCTCTTCCTCCTCCTCCTCCTTCTTCTCTTTTTTTGTTTTTGTTGTTGTTGTTGTTGTTGTTGTTGTTGTTGTTGTTGTTTGAGACAGGGTTTCTCTGGCTGTCTTAGAACTCGTTCTGTAGACCAGGCTGGCCCCAACTCAGAGATCCACTTGCCTTTGCCATCTCAGTGCTAGGATTAAAGGCATGTGCCACCACTGCCCAGCAAAACAACCATGTTCAATAGCAAACTTAGCACTTGCTTAAAACAAACATCAAACTGATGGCAAATTGACGCAAACATTCCACATCTGAAAAAAAATGCACTTCTTTTGAATTATGACACTTTGCAAAATCTAATCTTAGTTTTTCAAAGGGACATGGCTGGAGCCAGGATTTCGGGGTTTGTGTTAGGTGGCAAGGTTTCAAAGTGGCAAAAGCTCCTGGTAGGAGGGCAGAATGGGATGGAATACCAAGGTAATTTGTCAAGTTCTGGAGACAATGAGACCAGCTTTTCATTAATAGTTATATATTAGAACAGGAATAAAAAGCCAATATTTTGAAATTTGTATATATCATGGAGTTGAAAGTCAAGTCTGAAAGATATACATAGACATGTATATACACACACACACACACACACACACACACACACACACACACACATGTCAGTCTTGCAGAGTATATTAGGTATATACACATATGCCAGTCTTGCAGAATACATTAGGTATATATTTCTGCATTTTCTTAGACTGTAGGAATCTTAGAAATACTGGTTTCTTTTAAAACAAGAATAAGTATAACAGAGAAACTATCCCTACACAAGATGGCCACACTAGATTAACCAGAACTATTATTAACAGAACTATTTTTAGAAATGATAAATGTACTTCATCATTTTAGGTATATACGGTTTGATAATAAAGTCATACTGTGATAGTCAGATGAACAAACAGGTTTTGTAGGTTCTGTGGAAATAGTATCAGACTGTTTCTGAAACCGGAAATTCCATAACATAGTGTCACACTGAGTATTCTTGTTGCTGCCATTAGTTTATGCAACTTATTAATCATTGTCGATGGGTTTTTTTTCCCTACGTCCTAGTCGTCCTCACACCCAATAATTGCTATGTTGATGCGCAGGGACTGGGAAAGCACCCAAGAACTGAAGTGTCAATATGATAACATGTCCCGATTGCCTTACTCATCCTTGTAGATTCTTCCCTCCTTCCCTCTTCCTAGCTCCAAGCCATGGACGAGCACTGGGAGGGAGAAGCGTGTTATGGACACAGATGTGTATTAGTTTGCTCAGAGGACACACTATACTATAAATGTCTAGGTCCTAGTTGACAGGGGAGAACAAGCCAGAGGCAGGAAGAGTCAGGCCAGGTAAGTGTGAGGTAGGCAGGAGTGCTAAAAAAGAAGAGATTGAGATAGTCCAATAGCAGAGTGATGCAATGAGTAACCAGGACACCAATTTAAGGGCAACAGTGCTCATTGGCAAGAGGAGGCAAGATGCATCTGACAATCAGAAATGGGGAAAACACCATCTAGTGCCCAGCACTGTTCAGTAGAACAAGGACTGGGTGTGGAGCCATTCTTGCAGCTAAGAATGTGATACAAATCTTCTCAGGATGTTTTGGGCTTTATTTATGATCCTGAAACGAAGCTAGACTTAAGATGCCACAGTCTGAGAACTCAAAGCTGTCTGCATGAGAACATTCACCTAGGAATTCCCCCAAGAATGCAAGTAGAAAGAAAGAATGGGGAGTGTGTTGAAAGAACAGAGACTGTAGACATGGGTAACAAGCAGTCAATGCATGATTAAGGAATTCTGAGATACGTGTGCAAGGGGATTACATCATCTCAGGGAAATGTGTCCAGAATGAGAACGCAATAAAGACATTTGAAACCTAAATAATTGTATCGAGAGAGCCTCCAGCAAGAGGAAAATTGTCTGTATAATTGGGGAAAACAATGACAGAAACCGTAACACTCACTTGGATGTTCATGATGCAGCAGACATTATTCCAACCACGTGGCATATATTAACATGCTAATCTTAATTTCTTCATGCTCTGTAAATGTTTTGTAAGTATACAATGTATTTTGATCATATCAACCTTTTCCAACTCCCCCAGACCCCCATCATCAGGTCCTCCTCCCAACTTCATATTCTCTTTTTATTTTAATAACACACTGTGTAAAAATTAATGCTGTTCTTACGTGCAGGGCTATAAGGCATTCCATTATAGCATGGACAAACTGCCAGGGACCATGTTCCTGAATAAAACTGACTCTTCTAACTCAGCAGCCATCAACACCCAAAGCTCCTTCCCTTACAGTGGAAGTTCATAAGCCACTCCCAAATCTATGCTGGAATTTTGACAGGCTTACTCTTATGCAAACGTTGTGTAGGCAGCCACAACCAATGAGAGTTTATGAGTGCAGGAGAAATTGTTCTGAGTCAGTCTGTCCCAACCTTTGGCAATTACAATCTTTCTGTCTCTTCTTCCACAATGTTCTCTGAGCTATGTGGGAAGGAGGTATGATATAGATGCTCTGTTTAGGGCTGGGCAGTCTGCTCATTCTCTTCACTCTGTCCAGCTAAGCGTCTCTGCACTGTTCCTACAAAAAGAAGTTTCTCTTATGAGGATGGAGAGCTATATTCATTTACATAGAGAAAGACATACACTTAGAAGCCACTTTGATATCAAGTCTATTTGCCAAAATTGTAGTAGTAGGTTTCCCCATAGGCTCTATGACTTCCCTGAGTTCTTGGCCAAGTTTACATTAGTATGCATGAGTCTCCTCCTGTGGAGTAGGCCTTAAATCCAAGTAGAAAGCACATAATTATCCCTGAAACATTCATGCCGCTAGGTCACCAATAGCCACATCTTGCAAAGTTATAGTTTGCAAGATTCACAGCTGAGGAAGATTGTTGATCACTTTTCTCCCTCAACAGGCTACACAGCACCTTCTGCACTAGGAAAGTAGGGAGGAAGCTTCTAGCTTGGTACTTTGATTTCTATGATGGATAGTTTTTCTGGGTATAGTAGTATGGATAACTCTAAGGTGGTCTTTCGGGACTGGAAATATGTTACTCTAAGCTCTTCCAGCTTTCAATTTTTCCATTGAGAAATCAACAGTTATTGTGATGGGCCTGATATTATATGTGATTTGGACCTTCTGTCTTTAAGATTTCAATACCACTTAGTCTATGTGTCTGATATTCTGATTCTAATATAGTCTTCGGAGCTCCTTTTCTGGTCCTGTTTCTTTGATACTGTACCTCTTGTATTTGGATGAGCATTTCTTTCCCTAGATTTGGGAGTTATTCTTCTATGATTTGATTGAACTCATACTATCTATGAGTTGGTAGGTTTGATCTTTTCACACTGTCCTACAGAGCTTGTATCGCCGTTCATGAGTTTGTTGTTTTTTAAAACATGCCATTGAGCTTCACTGAATGATTTAATTCCTCTACTTTGTCTTCAAGTCCTGATGTTCTTTTGTGTGTGTGTGTGTGTGTGTGTGTGTGTGTGTGTGTGTGTGTGTGTGATCTGTTCAATAGATGTCTTTCCATGGAGGTTTCTTATTTTACTATTGAGATTTTTATTTCTGGTATTGTTTTGGATTGCTTTTCCATCTCATTGTTGAATTCTATTTTCATACTTGATGTTTTATTCAACTGCTTCATAAAACTAAGTTTAATAAAATGTACTTGGTAGATTGTTTGAATTTGTTCACACATTTATTTTTGTTCAAAAATCTTTGAACATGCCAGGCGGTGGTGGCGCACACCTATAACCCCAGCACTTGAGAGGCAGAGGCAGGTGGATTTCTGAGTTCGAGGCCAGCCTGGTCTACAGAGTGAGTTCCAGGACAGTCAGGGCTATACAGAGAAACCCTGTCTCAGGAAAAAAAGAAAGAAAAAGAAAATAATGGAGTAGTTGGAAGTGATGGCCTGGTGAGAGTGGGGACCAGAGGCATAGCCTCTGTCTTCTTAAAGCAGAGTCAATGTAGGCCTACTTACCCCAAAGCAGCTATTCGATATATTGTCTGATCTTCAGAGCATGGGTCAAAGGGTATGCTGGAAGTGTTCATTGAATGCAAAGGTCTCTAACTTCATCTATTACTGTGTATTCAGAGTAGTGGATAAGGGTTATAGGTATAGGTGAATCATATACTCACTTCCTTTGTCAGTGAGTGGACCTAGTGCCAAAGATGTGTACTAAAACAGGGGAGGGTATCGTATTTCCCTGACTTCACTAGATTTATTAAAAACTAGCAAGGGATATTATAGTAAAGAAGGGTTATCTGGACCCTCCTCTTACCTACGTGACAAGGGTGAGCACATTGAGAGGTCAAAGAGTACACTGGAAGAAGAGGGTTCTAGGACCTCTCTCACCTGTCTCCCTCAGGAAGAGAGGCAGAAGTATGCACACAACTCATAGAGTCCAAAGATTCCTTACCTGACTCCACCAGAAGCTGGAGGTATTGCAGAAGTGTAGGTCAGAGACTGAGGGTCCAAGGACTGCTCACATGTTTGTACACAGAACTAGGATGGTGTTGGAAGTATCTAACTCAGTAATCTGAGTTAGTAATCAAATATTCCTAAAAGTGTCATTATTGTTCTTGCTGTTTATGAGACATACATCAGTAAAAGTGAGGCTACGTTCTTATTTTTCATCACTGTACAAAGAACAAAAGCACACTGGGTTGTTGAACACCTCTATTCTCATTCTGGAGGTATAATCTATTGTTGGACAAGGCAAGTCTATTAGCTTCATAACAATAAATGTACAATGTACAGAAGATTGTTCACATTAAGCTTTCTCCAATTACACCAATCCCTGGAAATTATGTGATTAAGAATCCTGATTCTCTGGAAGCCTTATTAGTGAGCAGGGTCGTTTAGGGACCAAGAAGGGATATTCACCAGCATGATGTTAACATTCTAGATTACACGTCTGTATTTTGTGAGTTTCATTACTGTAACTTGATCACACAGAGCCTTCAAAGAGGAAACCATCTGAAATTACAAACTAAGGAATTACCTCATGAGTGCTGTCAGAGGACTGAGGTGACTTCTGATGTGAAAACTTGAGGGTTCTTTGGATAGACGGTTGTGTTGGATGGAGTGTTGGTGGGACAAACAAGTGAAGGAGTGTTTTCCTGAAGTTGACATAAATGAAAGACTAAAGCAGACTCGTAAAGGAAAAAGGATGTTCTGTTAAAACAAGCATGTGAAAGGACATATGATGAAAGATTCTTTCCTAAAATCAATCTATAAATTCAATGCAATCCCCATAAAAATCTCAACTCAATTCTTCACAGAGTTATAAAGAGAAATTCTCAAATTTATCTGTAATAACAAAAAACTCAGGGTAGCGAAAACTATTCTCAACAGTAAAAGAGACTTCTAGGGGAATCAGCATCCCAGATCTCAAGTTGTACTACAGAGCAATAGTGACAAAAACTGCATGGTATTGGTACAGTAACAGACAGGTAGATAAATAGAAGATAATTGAAGATCCAGAAATAAACCCATACACCTATGGTCACTCGATCTTTGACAAAGGAACTAAAACCATCCAGAGGGAAAAAAGACATCATTTTCAACAAATGGTGCTGGTTCAACTGGCTGCCAGCATGTAGAAGAATGCAAATCGATCCATTCTTATCTCCTGTACAAAGCTCAAGTCCAAGTGGATCAGGGACCTCCACATAAAGCCAGTTACATTGAAACTAATAGAAAAGAAAGTGGGGAAGAACCTCCAACACATGGGCACAGGGGAAATTTTCCTGAACAGAATACCAATTGCTTATGCTCTAAGATCAAGAACCGACAAATGGGACCTCATAAAATTGCATAGCTTCTGTAAGGCAAAGGACACTGTCACTAGGACAAAATGGCAACCAATAGATTGGGAAAAGATCTTTACCAACCCTACATCTGATAGAGGACTAATATCCAATATATACGAAGAACTCAAGAAGTTAGACTCTAGAGAATCAAATAACCCTATTAAAAAATGGGGTACAGAGCTAAACAAAGAATTCTCAACCAAGGAATATCTAGTGGCTTAGAAGCACCTAAAGAAATGCTCAACATCCTTAGTCATCAGGGAAATGCAAATCAAAACTGCCCTGATATTCCACCTCACACCAGTCAAGATGGCTAGGATAAAAAACTCAGGTGACAGCAGATGCTGGCAAGGTTGTGGAGAAAGAGGAACACTCCTCCATTGTTGGTGGGATTGCAAGCTGGTACAAACCACTCTGGAAATCACTATGGTGTTTCCTCAGAAAATTATACATAGTACTACCTGAGGACCCAGCTATACCACTCCTGAGCATATATCCAGAAGATGCTCCACATGTAATAAGGACACATGCTCCACTATGTTCATAGCAGCCTTATTTATAATAGCCAGAAGCTGGAAAGAACCCAGATGTCCCTCAACAGAGGACTGGACACACACACACACACACACACACACACACAAAATGTGGTTCATTTCACAATGGAATACTACTCAGCCATTAAAAACAACAAATTAATGAAATTCTTAGGCAAATGGATGGAACTAGAAAATATCATCCTAAGTGAGGTAATCCAATCACAAAAGGACCCACATGGTATGCACTCACTGATAAGTGGTTTTTAGCCCAGAAGCTCGGAATACCCAAGATACAATTCACAGACCAAATGAAGCTCATAAAGAAGATCAAAGTATGGATACTTCGGTCCTTCTTAGAAGGGAGAACAAAATACCCATGGAAGGAGTTACAGAGACAAAGTGTGGAGCAGAGACTGAAGGAATGACCATCCAGAGACTGCCCCACCTGAGGATCCATCCCATACACAGTCACCAAACCCAGACACTATTGTGGATGCCAACACATGCTTGCTGACAGGAGCCTGATATAGCTGTCTCCTGAGAGGCTCTGCCAGTGCCTGACATACTCAAAGGTGGATGCTCTCAGCCAACCATTGGACTGAGCACAGGGTCCCCAATGGAGGAGCTAGAGAAAGGAGTGAAGGAGCTGAAGGAGCTTGCAGCCCCATAGGAAGAACAACAACATGAATTAACGAGAACCCCCAGAGCTCCTAGGGACTAAACCACCAACCAAAGAGTACACATGGAGGGACCCATGGCTCCAGCTGCATACGTAGCAGAGGATGGCCTTGTTGGACATCAATGGGAGGAGAGTCCCTTGGTCCTGAGAAGGATCAATGCCTCAGTGTAAGGGCATCCCAAGACAGGGAAGTGGGAGTGGGTAGGTTGATGAGCAGGGGGAGGGGGATGGGATAGGGGTTTTTCAGTTGGAAAACCAGGAAAGGGGATAACATTTGAAAAGTAAATAAAGAAAATATCTAATGAAAAAATATTAACAAAAAGCCGGGCAGTGGTGGCGCATGCCTTTAATCCCAGCACTTGGGAGGCAGAGGCAGGCAGATTTCTGAGTTCAAGGCCAGCCCGGTCTACAGAGTGAGTTCCAGGATAGCCAGAGCTATACAGAGAAACCCTGTCTTGAAAAACAAAAACAAAAAAAAAAAATTAACAAAAAAAACTACTTTGAGATTCTATTCCAGTGAGAATGGCCAAGATTATTTTAAGTAAGTAAATAAATGCAAAAGAACAAAACAAAAATCAAACAAAATAGCAAGAATTGACAACAGATGCTCTTATCGATGTGGGAAAAGAAGGCTTACTCACTACTGCTTGGAGTGCAGATTGATACAACCACTATGGAAATCAGTGTGGAGCCTCCGCAGGAAGCTAGAAATAGATCTACCACATAATCCATTTATATACTTTTGGAAATATACTCAAAGGGCTCCATATCCTACTATAGAGATACCTGCTGGTATGTCACTGCTGCTCTATTCACAATAGCCAGGAAATAGAAACAGCTTAGATGTTTATCATCCAATGAAAGAATAATGAAAATGTAGTACATTTATATTTATTATTCAGCTGTTTCAAAAAATGGAACTATGAACTTTACAAGTAAGTGGATGAAAATGGGAACAATCGTTCTTAATGAGGTAATCCAGACACAAAAAGAAAAAAAATATCAGCTGTTTTCACTCACATGTAGAGGTTAGCCTTGACTCTTTAGATATGTGTGTGCATTTGGAATACCCAGCGAGGTTAGTGAACTAGCTAGGAGCCATGAGCAAAGACACCTTTCAAGGTGGGCACATAGAATACAGTGATGTAAAAAAGGAAAGGAAAATAATGGTACTGGAAGGATTAAATGGGGTAGGGAATGAGAGACCTATGTGAAGAAGGGACTATGGGAAGGGATAACTAACACTAAAGGCCTTTTGAAAAAGCCATAGAGAAACCTACTACTGTAGAAGGTCCTGAAAATACATACACATATAAAAATAGTTTAAAAAGAGTTACCCTAGAGTGACCTTGGGAAGGGGTAGTGAGAAACAATACCTCAACTAGACTCCACATGCTGGCAAATAAAAACTCTAGTACCAGGAATGGGTTACCTATTGTTGAGTTGTTGGTGAATGGGCTCAGACAGACCTTCAAATGCTATAGGCTGTTGATGATGCTCTTAGTATCAAATCCTCCAGAATTTGATAATAAGACCCTATTGCTGAAAACACCACATTCTTGAGTCAGAGAACATGGAGAAATCATACTGGTACTCAACTTGGAAGCTTCATCCCTAGTGGCTAGCTTTCAAAGTGCTGGAAGGTGCTATGTATGCTACCAGAGGAGAAAAGTATTCATCCATCTTACCCAACTGTGAACTCTACAATAATGACTGGCCTAACAAGATATACCAGTTGGTGCAATATTGGCACAGATGTTATGAGAGTAACCAGCTGCTTTATGATTGTATCTAAGGCCTGCTCCATGAGCTATAACCCACACTTGGCACTGTTAATAAAGCCAAGAACCTAGCTTAGCAGGCAGATTATACAGAGACTAGAAGCTTCCAGGCCTAGGCCAAGGGATAGTTGGTACAGAAATAGAAGTGCTCTGGGCTCAGCCCAAGCCATGTAGTCACAAAGCTCATCACCTTCTCTGGTCAATAAAAGTCACATTTACAGTTGACATTAGAAAAGCAACACTTTTTTCTAAGTGATTCTAGAAGCTAGTGATTTGTCATCTTGGAGATGACAAGTTACCAGTTTGAAAAATAACAAGGAATAACGGAAACAACTGGCTGCACTGGCTAATCTGAAGCCTGGTGCTACCACAGAGTCTCCTTCAGGACATTTTCAGAAAGTGGTTTTGTTTTTTTTGTTTGTTTGTTTGTTTGTTTGTTTCTTGATTTCATCTTCACCTTTTAGATCTCCTGATAACAAAAGTTATCAGTGCTTAACTACTGACCCGTTTGTGGAAGGAAGGTATCACATACTAATAAGGTCTGTCAGTTTGTTCTCTCTGGACTCCAAGCTGCCTGTGATAGCTGCTCTTTATCACCAACTTGATCACATTTAGAGCTACCTGGGAGACCTCTGCTTTCCAACAAAGGCCTAACAGAGAAGAAAGGACTATTCACAAAGTGGGCAGCACTTTCCAGAGGTGCCTCTTCTGCAAAAGCAAGCTTTTCTGTTGTAGCCCTCCCGTCCTTCTCAGCATATCAGCGTCTCCAGCCTTCCAACATGGACTCAGAGCCAGTGAATTTCCAGGGAGGGGGCTTTCAGAACCGAATTGTACCATGAGGGTATCTGGGTTTGTGGAGTTAGCAGCTACTACTGAGTTCTCTGCCTCCCCAGAATGCAGATGACCAAGACTAACTAACCCTTATTACAGAGTCCAATCTAATAGATGTACAGTGTGAGGACTCTAAAAGAAACTATTTCACTGAGCACAGGAATCCCAGTGGAGGAGCTAGGGGAAGGACTGAAGGAGCTGAAGGGGTCTTATCTGACATCAATAGGAGGGGAGGGCCTTGGTCCTGTGAAGGCTTGATGCCCCAGTGTAGAGGAATGCTAGGGTGGTGAGGAGGGAATAGTTAGGTGGGTGGGGGAGCACCCTCATAGAAGCAGGGGGAGGGGGGAGGGGGAATGAGATAGGGGATGTGCAGAGGGAAGACCAGGAAAGCAGATAACATTTGAAATGTACATAAATAATTTAAAAAAGAAGAAGAAGAAAGAAAGAAACAATTTCACAACACTGTAAAGCACTCAGTGAAGATGTTAAATACATTTTCTTTCGATTTTTTTCTTCCGTGTGGGAGTAGAAGTGGTCTATGGCCATGTGGTGTGCACACATGCACTGGTTTTGTGTACATGTATAGCCAGAGGAAGATGTTAAGTGTTCTGTTCTGTCACTCTCTCCCTTATTCCCTCCACACAGGGCCTATCACTGTGGCTGGAGCTGGGCTGGAAGCCAACAAGCCCTAGGCATCCCCCTATCTTCCTTTCCTACATTACAGGTGTACGGGTTAGTACATTTAACTTCTTACATCATTGCTGGGGGGTTGAATGCAGATCTTCATGCCTGTCAAGTGCTTTTATTCATTAAGCTTTATCCCCAGCAACCCTAATGGATCTTCTTCATGTTTTCATCCATAGTATTATATTCATTAAATAAAAGTTCTTAATTTTTAAGTGCCTGCAAAGTTCTGACATACATATACATCAAATGAATGTCGTGTCCACGCTTCTCCATCTTTCCGCTTCCAAAAATGAGGGACAGCCATGTGTGACACACTGACGCCATTCAAAACCATGAGGGTAAGGGATGGTAGGTAGGTTCAATGGGTAAAGACGCTTGCCACAAAGTCTGATGATCATTGTTTGGTTCCCTGGTACCCAGTCGGAGAAGGAGGTCTGGCTCCCACAGTTGTCCTCTGATCTCTATGCACATACAATGGCACCCAACCCCTGCAACCGCTACACACATACAAACAGGGAAATAAATGTAATGAATTTACATTTAAATGCTGCTGTTGGTTTTATATTTCTCCCATCTGCACCACAGGCATGCTGTAAACTTTGGACCATATCAAAAAGCTGAAGCGATCAAACGAAGAGCCTCCAATTTTTATTAAAAAAAACTATTAGTTCTCAAGTCTGGGAAATTCTGAGTTTTCATGAATTTACTCTGGAGAAGGAAAAAAAAAAGTTCACAACCACAGACAGATTTCATAATCACTCCAAGGAAATGACAAGTTCTTCTTGAGGACAATTCCTTTTGCTTTCTGCAATTGGAGGTGAGAAATATTCTTTGTTTCTTTCACCAAACCACGAAAAAAAAAATGACTGACATCATTCTTTTACCACAGGAATTGGAACTACATGTTCTATCAAGAGACTGTACTCTCATTCACACGCCCAGCATAGAGGATCAATTGTGCGCAGAGATGTTGGCTGGGGGGGGGGGGGGGAGAGAAGGGGGAAGCCACAGCACTGTTATGGGTTCTAGAGAACACCCAGCCTAGGGTTTTCCCCCTTCCAGGAGTTTTCTTCCTATCCATGTCAAGTGAATATTTGTTTCCTTTTTCCCCTTCTGGGCTATGCCCTTTCAGCTGGGAGCCAAGCTAGTTGTCTAGACTGGTAACCAACAAAAGATATATGCTTCCTGGAAAGAAAAGGCCTTCACATAGTAAATTGTTTGGTAATAGGGAGTGAGTCTACAGAGACATCATGGGAAACTGGAAATGATGTAGTAAAAATATCTGATTAAAATTCTTTTTGAAAGCCAGGCACGGCACTGGGGAGGCAGAGGTAGGATGGCATCTGGGAGTCTCAGGACAGCCTGGGCTACACAAAGAAACCCTGACTCAGAAACCATTAATAAATTAATTAAAATTAATTTTTTTTGTTTTGCTTTGATTCATTGTTGCTTTTCAAGGCTGGGTTTCTCTGTGTAGCTCTGGCTGTCCTCAGTTTGTAGACCAGAATGACCTCAAACTCAGAGAGCCAAAAGCCTCTGCCTCCCAAGTCCTGGGATTAAGGCGTGGGCCACCACCGCCAAGTTCCTTTTACTAAAATAGGAGGAGACCTGAAAGATATAGAAACATTATTATCGTCATTGCTTGCCTATTGCTATGACAAAACACCATGAACAAAGCAGCTCATTAAAGAAACTTTTATTTAGGTTTATAGTTTCAGAGGGTTAGTGTCCATTTTGTCAATGCAAAGGAAGGAAACACTGAAAACTCACATCTTGATCTGCAAGTGAGAGGCAGAGAAAGCTAACTCAAAATGTCACGAGTCTTTTGAAACGTCAAAGTTCACCATCGGTGACATACTTCTGCCAGCAAGTTTGCAAGCACCTCCTAATCTTCCCCAAAGAGCCAAATGACAAAACAGCAAATGTTTAAGTGTTTGAGCCTAGGGAGACCATTCTCAGTCAAGGCCTCCAGGAGCCGCCTCTCCAAAAATATATGACGACCAAAATGTTGACGTGACATTCCAAGAGGTTCAAGTGAGATTGGACCCTCAATCTTTATCCTCTCTTTACTACTATAATGGGGATAAAGAAGAACTGTACTATAAAGTAGAATTTAAACTTTATAATGACATTAAAAGAAGTATTTAGAAACTACTATTTTATGGTCATCATATTTTGTTTCAATATTATTATTTCTATAAAGCTGTCTAGATCCATCTTTACCTTAATTGCAGAAATAATAAATTGGTGATATAAACTTAATTACAATATACTGAAGTGAGACCTGAAAATACAGGAAAACCTTGAAAGGAAGTGTTATAGATACTGGATCATACAGGCAGGCAATATACCACTGAAGACATTGGCTCCTTAAGGACATGGGCTTCAGTTCTGAATGTGAAAACACATAATCCAAGGAAGACTATTTAAAAGGATAAAATCAATTTTACAGTGGAAAAACTTGAGAAAAAACACTGGATCTGAGTCGTGCTATGGCCTGCCTGCAAGAGCCCCTCCTCTTAACCCAACACCATTTCCTGGAACTTCTACTCTTACCTCTTCGTGCAGAACCAGAGTCTCCCTACCTCTTACCTGCTGCTTCTCTCAGCCTTTCCTCATAGCCCATCCCCATTTATTTTGTGTTATCTCTGACACACAGAAACAGTCCCTCCAGGGACTCCACAGCCACCATACTTGCCTAGTATCCAGAGTGGGCAACAGCAAGTGAAGAACAGAATACCCACCCAACAAAAACAAAATGAGATATCTACACCTCAACATCATGACTCCAGATGCCTGAATCCTTGAACAAAAAAATTGCAAATATGAACAACCAAGATATATACCTTCTAGAATCTAGCAACCCTACTACAATAGGCCTTGAGAAAAGCAATTTATTTAGCTGAAGCACAAAAAAAGGGTCTCAAAATAGCAAGGAAATAAGATATAAATAAATGCCTTAGTAACGGCTGTAAAATGCAAACAGTAAAATGAAACAAAATACTGCAAGAGATGAAAGTAGAATTTAACAAAGAAATAGAATCACTAAAGAAAACTCAAACTGAAATATAACTGGAACTGAAAACTTCAGGATGTCAAACAAAAATCTCATACATAAGCTTCACCAACAAATTACAAGACATGGAAGTGAGAATTTCAGGTCTTGAAGACAAGGCAGAGAAATTTAAAGAAAATGTTAAGTCGTTTAAAAAAAAAAGTCCAAGCAACTGAAGAAAATCTGGAACTCTATGAAAGGATAAAATCTACAAACAAATAATTGGTATATAACAGTGATTCTCAACTTTCCTAATGCTGCAACCCTTAAATACCTCATATGTGGTGACCCCCAAACCATAAAACTATTTTCTTGCTACTTCACAACTGTAATTTTGCTACTGTTATGAATCATAATGTAAATATCTGATATGGGACTTTTTTTTAGCAAAGTCAGAGAAGAAAATTGTCCAATTAAAGAAAGATATGCCTATCAGTATGCAGGAAACATGCAAAATACCAAAGAGACAAGACCAGAAAAGGGACTCTCTACAGCACCTAATAATCAAAACGCTAAATATTCAAAACAAAGAAAGGATATTAAAAGCCACAAGTGAAACAGAGCAAGTCACATATAATGGCAGACCCGCGGAACAACACCTGACTTTTCAGTAGAGACTCTAAAAGCCAGAAAGGCCTGGATGGGTGTTCTACAAATTCTAAGAGACCATAGATGCCAGTCCAGCAAAAGTTTCGGTCACCGTCAACAGAGAAAGAAAGACATTTCTCAATAAAACCAAAGTAAAGCAATCTCTATCTACAAATCTAGCTCTACAAAAGGCACTAGAAAAAAAAAACCCTTCAGTCTAAGGAGGCCAACTATATCAAAGAGGACAGAAGACAACCAGTAATCCAAGAATGGTAAATCAAAAGAAAGAAAAGCAATCATCCCACAACAACAAAAGAACAGGACAATAAACGCTGTTCATTAGTAGCTCTCAATATTAAAGGTCTCAATGCCACAATTAAAAGACATGAAGTAACACATCAGATTAGAAAGATGGATTAGGATCCCTCCTTCTGCTGCAGACAAGAAACACACCTCATCGTCAAACGTTGCCTTAAGATAAAAGGATGAAGAAAAGGGTCTCCAAGCAAACAGTCCAAGGTCCACGCACGCATAGCTATCTTAATATCTGACAAAGTAAACTTCAAATCAAAACTAATTAGCAGGGAGAAGGTAGAATGATATATGCTCATTAAAGAAAACATTCACCAGGAGGGTACTGCAATTCATAATGTTTATATACCAAACACAAGGGCACTCAAGTTCATAAAAGAAACACTACTACAGCTAAAATATTATTGACCCTCATGTACTGATAGTGGGTGACTTCAATACTTCAGTCTTTAAAACAGACATGTCATTCAGACAAAAAAATACAGAGAAACTCTGGAGTTAAATAACATCATAAACCAAATAGACCTAGCAGACATCTACAGAACATTCCACTCAAACATTAAAGAATATACTCTCTACTTAGCAGATCATGATAATTTCTCCAAAGTTAACTACATAAGAACATAAGATACAAAGCACATCTGTGTGTGTGTGTGTGTGTGTGTGTGTGTAAGAAAGTTGAAATAACATCCTGCATCCTACTTGATCAACATGGATTAAAGTTGAATATCAACAAGAACAGAAACAGCAGACATTATAGAAACTCAATGAAAGTGAAAAACTCACTACTAAATGAAAACTGGGTCAAGACAGAAATCAAGAAGAAAATTTAAAAGTTTTAAGAACTAAATGAAAATGAAAATACAACATACTCAACCCTATGAAATTCAATGATGATGGTTCTAAGAGGTAAGGTCATAGCACTAAGTGCCTACACTAAAAACAAAAACCAGTGAGTACTCATATCAATAACTTAATAACACAATTGAAAACTCTTGAACTGCAGGAGAAATAAAAAAAAAAATAATTCTCCAAAATAAAGATTACTTGGGAAAAAATATTTGAACTCAGAGCTGAAAGTCAATGAAATAGAAACAAACATATAAAGAAACATAAACAATACAAAGAATCAATGAAATGAAGAATTAATTCTTTAAGAAAATTGAAGTTGACAAAACCTTAGCCAAAGCCTTAGCCAAATTAACCAAAAAAAAAAAAAAAAAACCAGAGATATAAGATCCAAATTAATAAATTAGACTTGAAGAAGGGGACATTACAATGGACACCAAGAAAATTCCGAGAATCATAAGGACATACTGCCAATCTTCCAAACTAAGATGAAACAAGCAATTTATTCAGACTCATAACCCTGGTGAAATAGAAACCGTAACTAAAATTTTCCCAAGCAGAAAATGCCCAAAGACAGATGGACTCAGTGCAGAATTCTACCAGACCATCAAAGAATCGATGTCAATGCTCCTCAGACTATCTCACAAAAACAAAACAGAAGGAACCTGAAAGGACATTTCCTGATTCTTTTTATGAAGTCACTATTATCCCAGTGCCAAAACCACCACACACAGACCAATAAAAACAGAGAGAGAGAGAGAGAGAGAGAGAGAGAGAGAGAGAGAGAGAGAGAGATGGAGGGAGAGAGAGATAAAGATAGATAGAGATAGATGGAGAGAGAGATAGATGGAGAGAGAGAGAGATAGATGGAGAGAGAGAGAGAGAGAGAGAGAGAGAGAGAGAGAGAGAGAGAG
>JADRCD010221451.1:0-49424 GCA_019843815.1 Montemys delectorum | reverse complement strand
CTTCTCTTCTCTTCTCTTCTCTTCTCTTCTCTTCTCTTCTCTTCTCTCTCTCCTCTCCTCTCCTCTCCTCTCCTCCCCCCCTCTGCCTTTCTCTGCCTCTACTTACCCTCTTAACTCCCCTCCCCATGCCCTGAATAAACTTTATTCTATACTTTAAAAAAAAATAGTATTTTTAAAACAAGAATAGAGGCACTTTCCATGAATAATCAACAAGATTTTAAAAAGCATCCAATTATAACCTTATAACATAAAAACTGTTTCATTTGGGCATGTTACCAACAGGTACTTTTATGGATAGCATTTGCTGTTTACAAACCTAAGGTGGACAGAATTTTGTAACTTTTCCATTCAGCCTTCTGTTTGCATTGTTGAGACTAGTATATGCTTACAAAAAAAAAATAACACACAGAAGCTAGCAAGAAGTTTCGAGACTTCTAAAGCAGAGAATAAGAAAGAGAAGCACTGACTCCCCGAGGCAGGTAGGGGTGGGGTAGGTTGTTGCTGTTAGAAGTTAATCATTAAAGTTTAAAATAAAGCCTGGAAATTTTACATAAAAATCTAAACATACTAATATCCTTGAAAAGGGGATGATGAATATAGTTCTGGACCAGTGCTGCTCAGACCAACAGTTCGGAGCAGAAGGTCTGTTGGCTCAGTGACTAGACTTTTTCTCCTTAGTTCCCATTGCTCCTGGTTCAATTACAGTGTCTCACTTTCCTTCTGTGGATGACAATCCAAGAGCTACCCGCCTAGAGTGTGGCTGTTAAGCTGGTTAGTAAAACAGTGCCAGTATCACAGAAGAGAGCCCCTCACCTTGAGCAGCTGTTCCTGTTCAGGGGTTGCGGGCACGTGGGTCCTAAGTGCTAATGTGCAGCCCCACCAGAATGATCGTGGCCACAAGCTACTTCACAGCAAGTGCCCAAGGGTGTCCCTTACCACCTCTCTAGCTCCTGGTCATAATTAATAGTAAATCTTCATAGACACATGACCCCAAGAATGGTGGCCTGTATCCAATGGGGCCTTTTCCTAACAATTGAAGAACAGTAGTGAATGAGGACAGTCACTTAATGGAGATGAGCTACATCTTCTCTAAGGAATTCAGAAAGCACCTAATGAAAAAATTAACTACGTAGTAACAATTCTGTCATAAAGAAACTAATAGAACAACATTCTTATTATAGACGATCCCTATCCAAGAAAATATAAAAAGCTCGTCCCTCCACAGAGGGTTTTCTGAGCTCTAACTAAACCAGGACACACACATGGTTCAACCAAGAACTTGTTAAAAATGAACTTAAGATTTTAAAGAATTTTACAGGTTTTGTTTTGTTTTGGTTTGGGTTTTTTGGGTTTTTTTGTTTGTTTGTTTGTTTTGTGTGTGTTTCAGATCACTGAGCAATAGTTTAGTAAATGGATAAAAATCAGCTTTGGTGACAATCACTGCCACCTTGTAGCCACAATTAAAGCACCCCCTACAGTCCACATTTGCTTGTAGGGTTGTTGAGAAGGGAGGCCCACTTTCTGTACGTCGGTCCCCAATGTCTTCCAGTAGACCTGAGGATACACATGCAACATCAGGAGCCAACTATAAATAATTGAGAAGCTCATATATTATGGATGCCCTGGGGCTATGGTTACCTTCTTGGCCTGTACAGGGCAGTTCTATGTGCCATCAAGCTCTTGGCAGAGCAGTCTCAGTGGCCCATGCTACTGCAGTCTAAACGCTGTACTGCAGCCAGCTCAGACCCTATGCACCCTTTCCCTGTGGCCCGAATAGGCAGGCTTATTAGGGAATACTTTAAGTAATGCCTACAAACTGATCTTTTCCTCTTCCGTGGTCCCTTTAGGCCAACAGCAGCACCTTCAATAAGCAAGGACTCCCTAGGGCAATGGTTTCCTCAACTGAGTTGAAAGGGGTATAATGGTAAATGATAGTAATTACCATCTTCTCGGGTCTAAACCCCACCCCTACCCCGCTCTGTGCTGGGTAGACTTTGATTATTTCAGCTCTTTCCAAGGTGAGGACTGAGGCTTGGAGGCGTTAGCTAGCCTACTGCAGGTCACTTCTATCAGCTAGGTCTGGTGAAATGATGAACATGACAGGGGCAGCCTGCAAGATGGTCAGCACTGGGGGTTTTGAGTGACCCGGATCTGTAGTGCCTTCAGAAGCTGTGCACACATGCCTTGGAGAGAACTTATCACTCTTCTTTTGAAATTATCTTTAGGACCCCAGGCGCATTCCTTCAAACACTATCAATGGGGTAGATCTTCCTTCTTTGAATATGGATTTGGGTTTTGTATATAGACATGATTCGTTCATTACCCTGTAGTGTTTAAGGAACTTATCCAGCTGGGTAAACCTGTTTGGCCCTGAAACAAACATGATACAATGTAACAAGATTTTTATTTCATTCTCTAGTATGGTTTGAAGTGAGAGAATAAGGCTTTGGAATTAGACTCAGAGGCCCTGGCAGTTGGGGGCTCAGATCCTGTCTTAGCTACTGAAGCTATGTGATTCTGAGCAAGGTTTGTCATAGTTCTTTGCCGTAGTCTCTGATCCTCAAACACAACACAACAACAGAATGTTTTCCTTAGTGTGGTGGCTTAGGGATCAAGAGTTTATCAACTATGAGAATGGCCAGACCATAGACTGCAAGACTGGGGCCTGTGGGCCCAGTGGGCCCAGCAAAGAGCTTTCATGTGCCATAGTAGTAAGTGGGGGGGGGGGGTCTCACTAGAGCCTTGACCACACAGGCCTGGATTGGAAGGAGCCTGTGCTGTGGTCAAAAGGCAGTCAGCGGGCAGACCGTTTGCTATCACTCCCAGGGCACCTTTGGGAAGAAGAAGTGTCTTGAGCAAGTGCCCTTTGTAAACCAGTTTAGTGTGTCTGCCCCACATCAGGCTTTGTGCTCAGTGGCAGAATGGTGGACTGCAAACAAGAACAGTATCCAAAGCTGGGGTTAGTGGTGACATAAAACGGTGGGACAGCATGATAAGAACTATGATAGTCTCAGAAGTACTGACACAATGCTGGTCACCAATTGCAAAGGACGTTTCTAGGAGACAAAGGAATACCTGCTATATCTGGAAGACATTCTATGGGCAAAAAAACCGTGATACCCTTGCATTGCATGAAGAGGCCTGGGATGGGAGGGCATGGGGTGGAGAAATACAGATATAGCCAATAGAAATATGGAGTGTGTGCCCTTGTTCTGGGATCATTGACTACCCAGGCTGTTTAGCTGGGTCAGGAACATGACCTGAAAATTCTGGAAACCTGGCAAAAAGATGTTTAGCAAAAGAAGGGACAAGGGACTCTGCAGCTCTTCCGAAACAGAGTGGATCAAAGGTCATAAGGAAGAACAGGGGAGCTGGAGCAAGCGATCCAGAAGTGCCCTTTCAGCTACACTGCTTCCTAAGAGTGCTCCCTCTCACCTTAGAACTCAGAACCCTCTGCATCTAATTCTCCTGGAAATCCAGTTCCCACTGTTGGCTCCGTGGCACCTATGAGAAAACTGTGATAAAGAAAGTAGATTCCTCAGCCAACAGCTTGTATCGCGGCAAGAGATGAACCAACACTGGACAGTCCTAGAATGTTGGCTCTTGGTACAGTAAAACCTTTCTTCACTACCATGTGACTGGTCCCCTTCTGCCCACCAGCTATCCACCACAGCAACTTGGGTAAGCTTTGAAATCTCCTTTTTCTTTAAGACCTACAAGTCCCTGACTGGGCAGGAGAGTGGCGACCAGCCTCGTATAACCTGGCCAAATAGATGGCTAGTGGATCAGGGCTACACACACACACACACACACACAGAGAGAGAGAGAGACAGAGAGAGACAGAGACAGAGACAGAGACAGAAACAGCGAGAGACAAAGACACACAGAGAGACAGAGAGACAGAGAAAGACAGGGAGGCAGGGAGACAGAGACAGGCTTAGTCAAAGTCTTTGGAGCCTTAAAGGTTAAGACTGCCTGGGGGACTGCCCTTGTCTCCCACTTCTGTACCTCAATATCAAGATAGTGGGGCAGGAAAGATAGTTCAGTCTGCGCAGTGCTTGCCTTGTAAGTTTGATCTCCACAACCTATATTAAGACTTAAAAAGCCAGGCTCTGTGCCTGCTGCTTTTAATTCCAGTTCTGGGGAGGTGAAGTTAGACAGATGCCTGCCTGTTGGCTACTCTAGCTAACTTGGTGAGTTCCAGGCCAATAACGTCTAAAAGGAGAGGGAGGTAAGTAAATAGTAATGATGAATGGCACCTAGAGTTGTCCTCTAGGACACACACATATTCATGAGGACATGTACACACATGAGCATGAACACACACACACACACACACACACACACACATACATACACACACACACATAGGAGGTGGGGGTAGGGAGAAATAAGACAATAGCAGGCCTGCAATCCCAGCAATTCCAATTCAGGAGGCTGAGACAGGAGAATTGCAAACTCAAGGCTTGCCTGCATTGCAGAATAAGATTAAAGCCACCATGAACAATTTAGATCCAATTTCTATAGAAAGAGCTCAAGATTGGCTGGAAATATAACTATTCACTAGAGTATTTGCCTTTCATGTACTGAGCCCTAGATTCAATTGCCTGTACCATAATAAATGGATGGATGGATGGATGGATGGATGGATGGACGGACGGATGGTCGGATGGATGGATGGATGGATGGATGGATGGACTGAATATGTTAGCGGATAAATACTAGACTGTTGTTGTGCAAGAGAACACTATATAGCACGGAGGAATCCTGGTCTGTGTAATGTGCACAGTAAGCTATGAGAGCATTGCTGGGGGTGGGGCCTATCCAGTTCTCATTATCCATGCTAAGAAAAAAAAAAAAAAAAAAAAAAAACCACTGAGTAAGTGGCACAAGCTAGCCTGGGCTACATAAGCAGAGCCTGTCAAGAATCAGAGAAAAGGAGAAAAGGAAACAACAAAATAGAAGATTGCTGGTGATCCAGAAACCACTTCCTGCTCTCTGAAAATTGCTACACTCAACTTTCTCCTTATTTCTAATAATGCAAACACACACCCCCTGCTTTTAAAGTTACATATAAGGGAAAGCAATGGCTCCCTTTTATGTCTGAATTAATGAATTCAGCATTTTATGTGAGACTCCCTCCTGCTGTTGCTGATAACAGATTCCTCCCACCCCGCAACAATGTATGTGAAAGTCTATTGTATGTGTGTACACAATTTGTTTTATACTCGACAGCCTCTGGATCATTTCCAGTATGGGGCCAATATTGATAACAATGATGTGAACCTTGTCCTGCATGTTTTCTAGTGTGTGAGCGTGTGTGTTCTCTTAGGGCATAAACCTATGTGCAGAATTTTGGGGTTTAGAGTTTGCCAGCAAGCTTTGCTAGAGATAATGCTGAATAGATTTACAAAATGCCTGGACTCACACTCTTGGCAGCAGCCTATGAGTTCGAATTTCTTTCCATCTTTAAAAAACAAGGCAAAAAACAAAAAAACACACAAACAAAAAAACTGGTATAGAGTAAGCAGGCAGTGTATTGTGAATTTTCAGTTTTCAAATGACTAAAGAGGTTTAGTTAGTATTTAATCTGCTTTTTGTCCATTTAGATGACCTCTTGATCCTATCTACTTAAATAGTTAGCCCTGGTCAGTTAGTTCTTCTGTTTCTTTCTTATTGACTTGTAGCTATTCTGTGTGTTGTAGACACAAGCCCTTTGCTGGTCGAATATCAGGTAGGTTTATTTCTCTTCCCTCACAGAGATGTAGAAGTTCACACTCTCAATGTCACCGTTTGCCTTTTCTTAGAAAAAGCATATTGCAAAGGTGTAAGAAGCACACACCAAGCTACACATACTTCAGTGGGTTGGTAAGTTTTCACATCAGCTCCCATTCCTCCCAGGGAACCCCTGTCCCTGCAATGCATACGAGTGTTCTGTCTTCCTGCAGATGAGAAAGTCAGATCCCATTACAGATGACTATCAGCCATCATGTGCTGGGAATTGAACTCATGTCCTCTAGAAGATCAGCCAGTTCTCTTAACCACTGAGCCATCTCTCCAGCCCCTGGCCTTTTGTTTGTTTATTTGGTTGGTTTGGTTTTTTTTAGTCATACTACTTTGGTGTTTTGGATAAATGAATCATACAGCATGTATGGGGTTTTGTTCCTTGTTTCCTGTTTACTTATCAACATTATTGTGTGCCTCTGTAATATTTATTATTCAGTGGTTTTGCACTGTATGATAGAAAACAGATAATCTGGTGAACGGTCACCGGATTGGGTCGCTTTTTGAATATCCTAAAATGGCAGTCTGGGTATCTATCCAAATTTATGCTCTCAGTTCTTTTGGGAATACCTGGGCACAGGGTTGGTCTCTTTTTGTCTGAAATGTCATGGTATTTTCTCATGGTGAGTGACTGTGCCTTGTGTGTCACTTCAGCCTGCTATGAATGAAGTTCCTGTTTCTCTACATGCTCACCAACACTCATTATGCTTAAATCCCTTGCTCCTTTTCTCCTACTTTCTTTCTTCCTTCCTTTCTTTCTTTCTTTCTTTCTTTCTTTCTTTCTTTCTTTCTTTCTTTCTTTCTTTCTTTCTTCTTATTGGATAGTGAGTATGCAGCATGTCCCATTATCTTCTTGGCGAACAGTGTGGACATGGTGTTGTGTACATCTTTGTGTCTCTATAGCATCCTGGCTGAGGCATCTGTCTATCTATGTTCTTTTTGTGTGTGTTCTCATTGTTGAATTTTACCGTTT
Source organism: Montemys delectorum (assembly GCA_019843815.1). NCBI lineage: Eukaryota > Metazoa > Chordata > Mammalia > Rodentia > Muridae > Montemys > Montemys delectorum. The sequence continues at coordinate 42,667 of JADRCD010221451.1, read as the reverse complement.
TATACTGTCTGCAAAGCCTTTGCCACATATCTGATTTTCAATATTTTCTGAGTCTGTGACTTTTGTTTTCAGTCTCTTAAGATTGCCTTTTGTAGAGCAGATTTTTAAAAAACTTGATGAAGTCAAAATTATGGATTGTGCTTTTGGTTTCTATCTAAGGCAATTTGCCTAATCTAACAACACCAAGAATATTCTCCATAAATTTTCTTTTAGAATTTTTATAATTTAATATTTTACATTGAAATCTAGATTTCATTTGAGTGAGATTTTGTATCTAGTACAAGATATGACTTGAAATGTGTAACTATTCATATGGCTTCCCAGTTGTTCAGCACCATCGTTGAAAAGACTCTTTCCCACTCAGTCTTTATATATCCATCCAAGTCCAGATGCCTGTGTGCACATGGGCCCAGCTTTTGTATTCCTCTGAACCACTGATAACTTTTGCGAGTTGGTTCTTCCTATCTACTTATGTGAGTTCCAGGAGACAGACTTCCACTTGCCAGCCTGGTGGCAAGTGCCCTTACTCTGATTCTGTCTTCCAATGAACCATTCTGATTGGTTTTGCTGTTGTTTGTTTTTGATGGAATTTCTACAAGAAATCTGGAATTCACTCGGGCAGACGCTCTACAACTTGGATCCAGAAAGAACACTTGTACACTTTAGCTCCTTTGGCTGGAGGACTACATAGTCTTTGTTGCTCGATGGTTTTTAAATGCCTGATGCCTGAAGGCGATGTGAGTGTAAGCAGTGTCAGTCAAATGGTGTCAACTATTATAGTAAAGTGACAACTGCTGAGAAACTGACCATTTTGGGAAAAGACATTAGACTGGATTTGTGGGGCGGGGGCAGGAGAGCACAGGTGGAAGGAAAGGAGTTGCCTGTTCACAGCAGCAATGGAAGTTACTACGCATTATACCTGGTATGTGGCAGGTATCACTACGCTCTGATAAACTAAGATGCTTCAAATTTCATGACCAGGGATCAATAAATCTTTGCTGTGAAGGGCCACTGTATTAGGCAGAGCCAACCTTCATGAACATGTGCAGTGTCATTGTATAGAGCCCTGGTTGAGTCTATGTTGGGTCCATATTAGCTGCAGAAAGCCTTGCTTAAATGGTCTCATGTTGCTTAGGTGTGTAGTCATGCTTGGATGGTCTGTTAGGTGAATGTGTTTAGGAGGCTCATGGTGGTTGACTCCTCTGCTCGTATCATCTTGAAGCTCTTGAGAGGTTTTAGCTTTCTTTTGTTAAGGAGCCCCGAGTTTTCATGTTAAAGTACTTTATAAACACTATGTATGCAAAGCTTACATAGTGCAAGCTTTGCAGACCATGACGTCTAAGGCAAGTCTACTACTCTGCCAGCGCTCTACAGAGGAAGCAGGGACAGTGTGGCTATGTCTCAATACCATTTTATTTCCGGACATGGAAAACTGAATTTCATGTAGTGTTAGTACATCATATAATATTGTTAACCGTTTATTTTTTGTTTTATTCTCAAACATTTAATACTAAATAAAATTTTCAAAGCTTTCAAACCATCTAACCAGTAGGTTCTATTAAAACTGTAGATGCAAATTCACTTTCCCTGCCCCAGGGATACCATGTGTAGCAGGTAACATGTGCAAGAAGTTTATAGCAGAATTTTTCATAAATGTTCCATACGAGAAAATCAAAATTCCCTCAATGGTACAATGGATAAATATGGTAGAGTTTACTTACACACAACATATGGTTGGAAGAAGTGAGCCACGAAAGAAAACATGCAGCATGATTTTATTCATCTACAGTCAAAAAAGAGACAGAAAATTTGAAACCACAAACAAAGAACAAAACCCAGGAGGTGACCATAAGAGGATCCCTTGTGCTGGCCTCCAGGAGAAGGAGGTGGCAGGGAGAGCCTTCCCGCCAAGGCAATGTTGTTAATGACTTTGGTGTTTTCTCTGAATTAATTCTTTGAATCATATGATTAATATTTGTATCCAGAAATGTTCATTCCTTATACGTTTCTAGTTTCTAAACCTATGTTGGCGTACGAAGCCTCATTGGAGTATGGAGGCTCACGACAAGGCACGTGTTTCAAGGCCCTAAGATCCCTGAGGTGACTGGGAGTCCTTTGGCATCCATCTGGCCCCGGGCTTTGCATGTCTCAAGAATGGTCTTGGCTTTTCTACATTGAACTGTTTTTCTTTTCACTTTACTTTTGTCTCAGACACCAGTACTCTCTGCCAAACTCCCTCAAGGTCAGATTCACATTATTTTAGGTTCCATTGTGTTAAAGCCTTTCTTGTTTGGAAAGTCTATTTTTCTTAATTTCAAAATGTAATTATAAATAATTCAATCATTTGGACTGGGTGAAGGATGTCTATTTTGGCCACTTTCCCTTTGTCCTCTGCTCTCCGGGGCCCTTTCTCCTCTTTACACTTTTACCTTCTGGCTCTCTATGCATGGTTCTGTGTTGCCATTATTCTAGGCAGGGGAGAGTTGAGAGAAGCTAAACAGATTTGTGGTTGAAGGGGACCTGGATGGAAGAATGAAACAACTGGCATTTGAATTTCTACCCAGCCTATGGCCTCCCTCTGTTCACAGCCAGTGGCCAAAGCTTGCTGGCTTTTCGGAGTTCTTTAAGAGGTGTGAGGGGGGAGCAAGTGCTAGGAACAGTCACTGAGAATTAGACATACAAGGATGCTATGTCACACATCCAAGCTCAGCACTCTGTTGCTCTGTACCTGTGGAAAGCACAAACAGGCATGAGTTTGTTCTTCTCTTCCCTTTCTTTCCTCTCCATCCTCCTCCTTCCTTCACTCCCCCCCCCCATTTCCTCTTGCTTTCGTTCTTTCTGAGCTTCTGCAAGAATTTCTTTCTATCCTTGTGGGTCACCTCCATTCTGAGCAATTGCCTGGAGGGAGAAAAAGATAGTAAGAAGGTTGGCGATGGGGAAAATCAGTGGTGAGAGGATTTTATCCATGAGACAAGGAACTCCTCATTTGCTCGTGAGTGTTAGTCTGGTCAGATCTAGAAATCCAAGATGACAAACCTACAGAGACCCAAGCTACATGGAAATTTAGGACTAAGACTCACTTCTGAACAGACCACTTTGAATCCTGTCTGTAAACATTAGGTGTCTGTCTGTCTGTCTGTCTGTCTGTCTGTCTGTCTTTCTGTCTATCTCAGGAGTTGTTTGTGAAGCCAGGAACTCCCATAGTTCTAGAGGCTACCCTCAAACTCACTATGTTACCTTGAACTCCTGATCCTCCTATCTCCATCTCGCTGGTGCTAAGATTACAGGCTTGTGTTACCACATCCAGATTAAAATGTTGGATGCAGTTACTGCTATTGTTCTTGTGGTTATTACTGTTTTTTAGGACCATGCCAGCATGTGCAGCAGAAGTTCTAAGACTATTAACTGCCTCATTTGCCAAATTCATACCAAGTTATAAATGGTAGAGATGGTTGTTTCTTCTGGCGTTTCCCAGTGTCCCCTGTCATTTTCCCCTATAAACATTTCACTCTGCTTTTTCCAGAATAAACATCATTATAATTGCTTCTTGTTCACATCTCTGATATCCCCATGGCTCTTGCCACTCTCACTGGTAGATGCAACACCTCTGAATTTACTACCATCTGCAAATATCATTAGCTATTGTTTATTCCCTCTCCCACACTATTAATGAAGATGTTAATTAAGACCAGAACGAACACTGACCCCAGCAGCAATCCACTAGACACTTATCCAACTGGATAAACTTCTGTTAGTCATTACCCACTGCTCATAGACATTACCACCCCTCTATTCTCTTCATCTGCTCATTTGCAAGGGACTGGGAGAGAGAATTAAGGGAGCCCAGAATTATTTAAAAATCATCACTCTGATACTTAGGGTCTGGTAAAGGGATTCAGTAGAGCAGCCGAAGAGTAGATGTCAGTTTTGGGCATGAATAAGTGAGCCAGCCTCCAAAAATATTTGGTAATTGCCTAGCTAGGCTTCTCAGTTTCCAAGAATTTAGCAAATTGAGCTAGGGCTGGAGCACAGCAGGACAGATGACAGGGTCCTCAGGGCAGACATTTCTTTTTACACTGGAAAAAAAATCTGAGCCCCCAAATGTCTAGTGATTTGTCCAAGGTCACAACACAAGTTAGGTATGGCACGTGAATTGGAACTTTGGGCTCATTTTTCAGACTCATACCCGACATACTTCACAGAGATTGTGTTCTTAACATTTGCAGGTTATCATTCGCCTCTAAAGTATCACACATGAACAGCGCAGACTCTACCAGCCGAATTTTTCTGTCTCCAAAGAACCATGTCCCATGGCAGGAATGAACTCATCATGTACTTCATAAAGAAGAGACCCTTGTAAACTATAATATACTGATTTCCTGGCTTATAAATAAGTACATCTAACCCTCAAAAAGTGTTAAAGCCACTCAGGTAGAGGAAAATACACACATGTGCATGCGCGCACACACACACACGCACACACACAACCACATTTCTAGAAATTCTTATTTAATTGCATTGAAGGGAATCCCAGGCACTGCTTTTGTTTTGTTTGTAAGATTTATGTATTATTTTTATATGTGTTAGTATTTTGCCTGCTTGTGTACTCTGTGTGAGCAATATTCTTGGAGACCAGAAGAGGGCATCATATTCCCTGGGACCAGAGTTACAGATAGTTGCAAGCTTACTAATTGCTTGGGGAGGGTCTTACTCGCTCAACCCACTGGACTCATTGAAGTAACAAATGCCTGCCTTCCTGCCGCCATATAGCATGAAACCATATAGTAGATAAGGAACATAGGTCAACAAGAAAATAAGAAAATGTAATCTCAGATTTCTTCTTAAGCAGGAGCCCAAAATAATACAGTGGCGGGTTTAGGGAGGCTTCAGAAGATCTTAGCATCCAATGTCACACTCTGTGGTCTTTTCCATCTCGGGCAAAGAGTTCTAAAGGACTAAGTGTCTACTAACATTCACATCTGTCAGAACTGAGAGCTAAAAAGCCCATACTTGATTGATTGTACAGGTTGTTGACAGCTCGGGGATGCTTGGTACATGGCAGCTGAAGTCTGCATATGGAAATATTTCCAGGAAGAATGGACAAGTGCACTTGTAGTTTACAGAAAGGTAGTACACGCATGTCAGAATGCCCAAATGGGGAAAACCACAAGCAAGTTCGCTCAGCGGCACCCTAAGTCATTGAGATCTGAGGACCAAGAAGCAAAGAGCATGAGGTTGGGAGCTCTGGAAAAGGAGCTGAGGGGTCATCCACTCTGCCAGCATCTCTGTCATCCTGTGCCTCTTCATGGCTGCTGAGGTTGTGATAAAACAGGAAACCCACACAGGAAGCCAGGAAGTGTGGACATGGAGGATCAGCCGAGCACACAATAAGGCCATGGAAAAAGGAAGTTGGAGGTGGGATCTTTTTCAGTGTGATTCTCCTTCCAGCCTGGAAATCAGAGGCTCCCAGTGGCTCCCAGGCTGGAGGAGGACTCCCTGCCACTGTCAGCCAGAAGGCCTCTGCCCGTGAGTGCTTCCAGATGCACTGATGTGTGGAGCCCAGAACAACTCCAGAACCATTGCTGGCTAGGAAGTGACTTCCCGGGAGGGGGAGGAATCAGTCATTTTGACACAAGGTCAAAATACCAAGAAAACAGTATTCCCAATTGGGACTGTTATGGCCAGCACAAGAGTTCATTAGAACACACTCCTCTCTGCTGTTCTCTCCTTAGGCTTTCTGGCCAAAGGGCTCTGTTTAGCATGCTTCCAAGAGCAGACCTCTGGGGATGGCTAGAAGCATGTCCAGCGAGTGCTGGATAAGGGTCTCCCTCTTAACTTTAGAAAAGAAAGACCATTGAGAGGGGAGAATACAGTCTAACGATTCTAGGTGAGAGCACATGACCTCAGCTGGCATTTGGGCACGGATAGAGGAGACTGCTGCATGGCCCACAGGGTTCAGACACTGAGTCACGCAGCAGTGAGCTTTCCCTTAGGACAGGAAAATCAGGCAATTTGGGAGACTTCCCCTTCGCTTGTACAGCTTGGGGAGGAAGGAGAGCGAGCGGAAGCAGCTGACGGAGGATAGAAAGCCTTGTTCATGAGGCCTAAGGTGTGCCAGGCATGTGTGTGGTTCATTCACGTATGAAAACCTCTCATCTTTAGAAAAATCACCCTGGGGGCGGGGGGGGGGGGGACACATCGGCCTTCCTATACTTGCCTGACCAAGAAGCTGCCAGTTACACCCCTCCCTTCTCTTCTGACAAAAACCAAAACAAAACATACAAAAACAAAAAACAAAACAAAACAAAAACCCACCACCAAATAAATATACATACACTTACATAAATATATCTGCACACACGTGTATGCATTTTTAAACAATTGTCAGAGCTCTGTCGCTGACTTAGGCTAACCCAGCCCTACATTCTTGATACCATTAGTGTTTCCTCATGCTGCCCTCATCACCAAGCAACCAAATAGCGAGAGTATGGGTGTTGTTGTTGTTGTTGTTGTTGTTGTTGTTTTTGGTTTTTTGCTGCTTCTGTTTTTAATACTCATTTAAGACTCAGTGATTTCTCTCCCTTCAGGAGGGTCCTGTCTGTGTTCTTGTCTGTGTATTACTAAAAAGAGAAGGAAAGGAATGGGGTAAGGCCAGGGGAGACAATTTTTTCCTGGTTCTGTGTCCTAACCTCACAGCGCATGTGCATGTGTGTGGTATGGGGTAGAGCAAGCACTTTCCTGGCCATGTTCCTCCTGACTGTGGAAGCTCTCAAGCTCTGCCTTACACATCTTCCAACAGTCAAGTCGCCCCCTCCCCCCACATACATATACTTTCTCTCCATAAGACCAGCATTCTCTAGAACACGTCCTTCTCTAGTCCTTGGGGAGGCATTCTTTTTACAGTCTCTGTTCTAAACTACTCTCTAGAAGGGACTGAAGACCAAGCTGCCCTTGCTAGGGGACCACTTACCCAGGAGGGGCTGTGGGTGGCAGGCCTGTGACTAAATCAATAGAAACCCTTCCTGTGGTTGTGGGTGCCTGGACTCACCCCTACTGCCCATGGAAGAAGGGATTCAGGCTTGAGTGGGGCTTTCCTAAGCAGACCCAGATGCCTCAGGAGGGATGCTGGCACAAAAGGAGTTATTTGAAAGGAAGCCTGAAAGGAGCCAAGGCTGTTGGCTGGGAGCTGGTTCCACGCCACAGCCTCTGCCGACTGTACTTGCTTCTGTCCACTCTTTCCTTCCTCCATGTCCCCCTCTCCAAAGCTTTCTATTCACCCTACAAAGAAAAGCAATCCCCAGGCAAAGTTGTTTACAGTATTTTATGAAAGTTTGAAGGGGAGGGGGAAAGAAAAAGAAAAGGGCTGGATTTGGGGGCAAAGGGGAGGGGGCCTGCTGCAGAGGAGAAGGGAAGGGGGGGGGGGTGAGAGAAAGAGAAGGCAGGCATGCATGAGAGTCCCAAGCGGTGCCAAGCACCGAAGAAAGGGCTGCTTGGGGCCTGGGAGGGAGCATGCCAGAGCCTTACAGAAAAGGAGCAAAGAGCCTAACAGGAGGGAAGGGTGAAATTGAAGTGCAAATGGACTTGGTGCTCCTGGCTGGCAGGGAAGGCTGCAAAGACAACACAAAAGGGATGCCTGGGCAAGGCACTGGGTCTGGAGAGCTGGACACTTAAGACAGAGCTGCTGAGATGGTCTAGGAAATGGACAGATAGATCAATGCCAGGGGTGTTAGTGTGTGTGTGTGTGTGTGTGTGTGTGTGTGTGTGTGTGTGTGAGAGAGAGAGAGAGAAAGAGAGAGAGAGAGAGAGAGAGAGAGAGAGAGAGAGAAAGAGGTCTGAGACAGTGAAATATAGTGAAAGAAAAAATGAGACACGCGCGCGCGCTCACACACACACACACACACACACACACACACACAGCCAGACCCCAAGAGAGACACAGAGAGTCACACAGAGAAAGAGAGAAAGGGATTTGGGAGGGGGGGTGGGGTGAGAGAGAAGGTCTCTAACCGAATGGGGAGACTTGGCAGGTGGACAGGAGCAGCCAGCCAGGCCTTAACTGCACTTGCTGTGTCTAGCCTATTGTGTCAAAGGGGGGAGGGGAGTTGTTTGTTTGTTTTGTTGTTTGGCCTCTTTGTCTCTTTTGTTCCAAGCAGTTAGTTTGCTTCTTTCCCAGACACTGGGCTGATGGAAAACCTTTATGGATTTTTCTTAAAGGGACAGGATCAGCAAGTGCACCCATATTACTCATTTCTCAGTCCCAACCAGTTCCTACCCAGACAACTGCTCTAGTTTCCTTCTTTCCTTCCTTCCTTCCTTCCTTCCTTCCTTCCTTCCTTCCTTCCTCCCTTCCCTTTCCTCCTCCTCCTCCTCCTCCTCCTCCTCCTCCTCCTCCTCCTCCTCCTCCTCCTCCTCCTTCTTCGATCCTATTTTTTAATGGAGAGTCAGTGTTTGGGCTGTTTTATGCCTGATTAGCAAGAATAAGCTGGTCAGTTTCTTGGTACCCACTAAGCCTCTCTCTCCATAGTTGCCAGGGCTTCAGGGGAAGAAGGGGAAGACAAGGAGCATCCTGTACACAAGCATAAAATGAAAACCACAACCATCCCTCGCTCCCTTTCCCTCTTATCCAGGTCTGAGGGTTAGAGGTACAAATGGGAGGTCATCACTGGGCAGAGTAGGGCTTTGAAGGGAAAGGTGGCTGGGCACCCTCTCAGTCCAGCTTCCTCTTCCTGGGACCCCAGATGTTAAGCAGACCATCTCTAGGGGTTCTGAAAGTCTGCCTTGAGTCTCTCTCTCTCTCTCTCTCTCTCTCTCTCTCTCTCTCTCTCTCTCTCTCTCTCTGTGTGTGTGTGTGTGTGTGTGTGTGTGTCTCTGTGTGTGTGTGTGTGTGTCCTGGGGCTCTAAACATCAACACACAGGCCTGAGCTGACCCATTGAAAGGCAAAAGAACCAAACTCAATGGAGGGCTCACTCTCCACTAGGAAGAATCCAGTCCCCTGCCCTGTCTGGCAATAATTCAAACAGGTTTGAGTGTAGAGGAGATAGGGTCTGCAAAAGATGGCACAGTCTCTGCCCCCCCCCCCCCCCCCTTCACCCTCAGACCGCCCCGAACCCACCCCCCCCCCCCGTTCTCTCAGTCTTCCTCTCTGGAACTCTCACCTGCTAAAGGAGGGGGTGTGAGGTAAGTTCCTGGCAGTCTGAGTTTGAATCAGGTTTGTGCAAAGTATGCAGTTCAGAGCCCAGCTGGAGGCCCTTAGCTGAAGGCATGCATGTTAGAAAGAGAACCTGCAAAATGGAGGTGGGAATAAGAGCCACTGGTTCTCTTGAGAGTCCATAGAATTTCGAATTCACTAACACATAGTTGACAAGCAGCCACCTAACCCTGAACAAAAAGACAAAACTAATTCTGATAGGCCAGACACTGGTTCACCCAACAACCCACTCGTCCCCGGAATGTGATTCTAGCCAGGCATCTTCTGTGGCTGAGGATAGGAGTCTGCCTATCACGAGGGAGAATCGAGGCTAGGTGGGGGCCATGACCAAGTTCCATTTCACTCCCAATAAAGTCCTGGTGGTTAAAAAAGCCAGCCCAGCATCCTTGGACTCAGGAGTAGACAGCCGTGCAGACTTGGGTGGATTTCTTTCAGTTCCCCATAGGTGTCCCAGAAGTGCACAAGAGATCTAGTTTCTCTGGTACTTTCCCCTGGGCTTCTTGGCTTGGAAGCTGGAGCCTCGAGGTAGTAAATTCAGATCCCCTCAAATATCAAACTTCACCAATCCTAGACAAAATAACACATTAAACCACCAATCAAGTGAGTTGAGGTCTTGTCTTTGTTCAAAGTCACTTATTTAGGTTCAGCTAGCTGGGTTGGGCAACCTCCAAGGGAGTGAACTTGGTCACCTCCAGTTCTCCCTTGTGTCAAAAACGTGAGACAGTGATAGAACGTGGTATCCTCTACAATGCTATCTATTCCTGCCTCCTAAATACCCCATATCTGCCTTGTGCACAGTTCTGCAAGATGTGTGTGTGTGTGTGTGTGTGTGTGTGTGTGTGTGTAAAAAAGTGAAGTACCCCAGGAAGATGAAGCTATGCCAGGGAACTAGTCAGGGATTCCCCAGGCCTCCATGGATGAACAACACGCCCTGCTTGAAGGGTCCTATCTTCCAAGCTCCTGACTGGAAAACTGGAAAGCCATGCTCCAGGCTCAGTGGGGAGGGTGGAACCTTAAACAAAATTAAAGCAAGGCAAAATAAATTTGAAACCCAAACTACAAATCCAAGGGTCCCCCGCTATAAGCGTGATGGGGTGGAGAGGGCAGAACAAGAGGGCCTCACAGAGGGGTTTCCGAAGAAAAGAACGTCCTGGACAGCCAGAGCCAGCTAGACTATGCCTTTTGGGGACTCCTGCTCTTCTGCCAGCCAGGTTTGGACTGGGGAAAGGTGGAGGTGGCTGATGGATGAGGGGAGAATAGGCGAAGAGAGTAAGGGTGCCTGCTTTACTCTACCTGCAGACCCTAGCTGAGGCAAACTTTAAGGGGTCAAAGTACCAGAAAACTGCAAGTTTAGGTAGCTTTACCAGTGACAGAGGCTTTGAATTAGCCACAGTCCCTAGGTAAAATTCGAAGCTGGGAAGGAGGGAAGGGGAGACGTTTGGAACCCTGGAAACAGGGCCAGACCTTGATAGCCTTAAAAATCAAAGAGTCCCAAGCTTATATGTGCCTGATATGGGGGCTGGTGACAGTGGGATCCTGAGCTGGTTCCTAAAGAGAGAGGTAGAGCAAGACCAGGATTCCTGGCTTAGATGGCAAAAAGTACCACTGGGCAAGGGCTCAGAGAAGGAGCTGGGGGAGCCAGCCTCCCAAGACAGTTTTAGATTGCCCCTCCTGAGGGTCCAGTCCCCGGTTTCCTCCACCCTGAGGGTGGCTCACACAGGAGTCTTTGGGCCACTGCTAGTGGTTTCCTGACTTTGGTCGGGTCCTAGCTCACCACGTGCACCCGTGGCCCCAGGGGAAGGATTTGGCTAGCACTCCCAAGGGGGAAGAGGGCAATGCTGGCCCCAGATTGTACAAGCTGGCCACCAACTTCTCCCTGAGCTTCCAGAAGAAGTAGTGAATCGCAGCGCAGGCGAGGCTCGCGGGCTCCACGCTAGCCCTAGCTTATCACTCTCCCTTCACTGCTCAGCGCACCACCAGAGCGCAGAAACCAATTCTGCTCCAAGAGAGCGCAGCGCACCCTCCTTGCCCAAGGCTAGAGCTTTTGAGGAAGGATCTTCCCAAAGGAACCCATCTCTCTAAAGCGGAATAGGGTTCTTTAGTAACTCCCAGTGGGTGGGAGGTAAATCAAATCGCCCGTGGGCTTGCAGCTGGAAGCCAGTTATTTAGACTCACTGAGCCTCGTTCCTAACGGATCAGCTCTCCTTGTTTGGGGATAAGTTGGAGAGTGAAGAGAAAACGTGATTATCTTAAGTGACTCGAACATCGCCGTTTTTTCGTTCCCCGAATAACAGTCAGTGTCTTGGACCAATTTTGCGACTGCCCACGCAAGGCCCAGACTTTGTTATTTAAACCAGGCCAGGTGAAACTACCTGTTGGGGCACACTGTAGCGTATACATCCGATCCTCCTCTCCTTACGCAGTTTGGGGGAGATGTGGAACTGTTCAGGGGGTGTTCAGAGAAGGGACATCGGGCCGAAGGGCGGCGAGCGGCAGTAGCAGCGGAGTCTGGCGATGCCGGAGGAACTGCACTAGCTCCCCAACCTCGCTCTGCAGAAGCTAAAGACAGCCCCATGCAGCCGAATGTCGGCGCGATTCTCTCTAATTCACTATGAAGCAGTGTGGACGATTCTCGAGACCAGAGCGCGTCGGGGACTCTCAAAAACAAAGAGCCGGGGGCAGCTTACTATGCTCCCGCCCCCCACGGTACATTCCAACTCTTAATGTTTCTCCCTACGCGGAAAATTCACTCAACTTCTTCAAGGAGCAGGCGACGGATGCTATCCTGCCACAGCCTGGGGGTTGTCCGCAGCTTCTAGGCCACTTTGCTGGAAGAAAGTCACTGCCTCAGGGAGCAGATATACGTTCTTAATCCAGCCGCAGAAGAGTGGTTAATTTACCAGGACCTGCTGAGCCCGTGGGGAGGATTTTTCGAAGCTGGGGACAGGCAGGCTTATGTGTCCAAGAACTTGTGGGAAAGACTATTGGGACTGAAGTTTCACTTGGAAAGTGCTGGGCGCAGCCCGGCTCTGGCGCACATTTTCCAGGCTTCCAGGCAGCCAAATTGCAGCGAAGCTGCTGGAGGCATGGGGACTCAGGCTTTTCCATCTAGAGTTTCTGATGCGGGTTCTTAGTTGTTTTTGTTTTTGTTTTTGTTTTTTTGGTATGTGTGTGGCTTTTTTTTTTTTTCTTTTTGGCAGCAAACCCCACTGGGCTTGGGGAGCACCAATATTTGGAAGAGCCTCATCGGAAGATCAGAGGAGATAAGCAACTTGGAGAACGCGGCGCACATTTAGTTTTCTAAGGCCATGCGTTTTTATCCCTCACGGTCACCATTTATTTGGCTGCAAACGAAATGGGAATACATATTAGGAAACTAGGGGGAAGAAAGCGGATAGGCCTTAAATTGTTGAGAGCACTCCTTTTTACGGTGAAGACCATAGGGCTGCGTGGAACGGAGAGAAATTATTAGTGAGACTTCATCGCTCAGGAATGGTGGAGAAGATTAAGCCACGGAACTAAAAGATGTCTCCGGTCTTTTTTGCGCGCGGCAGGTTCCCACCCGCAGTTAATCATCCTGGCAATATTCGCTTGATTTGCCCGCAAGTAGCTTGTCTCCCCGTCCTTCCTGACACTTCCCTTCTCTGTTTACATCTTTCTATGCCCGTCATCAGAGCTTTGGGCTGCCTTTGCGAAAACTCTTACAAACTTTCCCCAGCGCACACTTGCGGGTGGGCTCTCTCCAAGCGGGTCTCTGGAATGCCGGGAGACCCTCTTCAGCCGAGAAGCCTGGAACAATTTTCAGCACTCCGCTCCGAAACCCCTGCTTTATTTCAGTTCATTTGGGGGGGGGGGGGGTGGAGGCTCACAGACCCAAGGATAATAAACAATGCTGCTTACTAAAGATACAAAGTGGGTGCAGAAAAGAACCATATAGACCAAGCACGGAGACGTTTTGACAAGTGGTCAGATTTGGGGGATGCTTTTGGAAGAGACTTGTAACGTAAAACCATCGGCGGTTCTCTAAAAGTACAGAATTACATGGAACAGGCTGTCAGAATGGGCTGGTTTGGAGCGGTGTTTATTTATTGGCTTTTGCCTCTGGAGATCAGCAGGAGCTGTTGCTACCTGCCTACTCCTTGGTGCAAATCGCTTCCCTATCTCAAGGTCTTATTAAAAGGGTCTTCTAGGTGTCAGTATACCAGTATACCGTGCTACCGTTATTCTGGATGCCCTAAGAGTTGCAAGTGCTACTGGCAATGGGGACTTTAGGGGGGAGATATAATTTTAACAGGCATTGCCCACATAAATCAAAGACAGGGAATCTTTCTCCTTCCTTCACACACACACACACACACACACACACACACACACACACACACACACACAGAGAGAGAGAGAGAGAGAGAGAGAGAGAGAGAGAGAGAGAGAGAGAGAGAGAGAGAAAGTTGTGTTTTGGGGTGCTAACTGGGGGGATTAAGAATTCATTTTGGGTGTGGGTCAAACTGATTTCTACTCTGCCCAATGGCCTTGGGAAAGGGTTTCCCATCTGCTATGAACACCCCCTCACACAATGTCAGAAAATCTGCCCACAAACATTGGCACCAAGCTGCCGTGACAGGCGGTGATGCTTTAAATAGGAGGAAGGCAGACGACCCCGGGCAGGCAAAAAGAAAGTCACAACCTTCCCAACAATCAGGCTACCTGCCTCCAGCCCCCCAAGGCCCAAAGACAGAGACCTAGAAATTCTCCTTTTAGAGCAAGGTGGGGAATATATGGGCTGAATCCCAGACCTCTGTTTGATTTTAGAAGCCGTGTGTAGTGTACATGCAGATGGGTCCCTGAAGACCAGTTGTTAAAGGGAAGCAAGGTGAGCATCTGGTTTACCCTTTGCCTCCTATGTCTCATCTATCCCCTCTGTGCTTGTTCAGATAAAGGGAACCATTGGAAGAAATTTGAGAGGTGTTCAGCTCAACTCTTGTGAGCAGTAGGTTTCTTTTGTTTTGTTTTAAGCCGGGGGTTGAGGGTCAGCGTTTGATTAGGGGAGGTCTGTTCTGAACCCTAAGACAGAATTCATCCTAGGAAAATGAGGTGCTGGCTGTCACTTTTCCCTGGATGCCCAACCTTCAGTTATGCCCCTTCCATTCCACTGAGGGCATTCCTCTTCTCTGGAGATGGCTTTGTTGACAGCTGCACCCATGAAACATCTGAAGCCCTTTCCCACCTCCCCTTAAAGATGATGACCGTAAACAAGGCTCACACGTCACCTGTTTCCTAACGTTCTGTACTTGTCCTGGAGAATGCACAGTTGTCTCTGATTGACCTTCTCCACACAGCCTACACGGCAGGCAGTTTCTCCTAGGAGGCATTTTAGCTGCTAAGCCCAAGCTTGAGAGACCTCCTCCTGCAGAGTGTGACTAAATTGTAGACAGCGTCTTAGCAAGTTTTGGGGGATGAGCAGATCGGCTTGGCTTTCGCCCAGCCTTCTAAATCAACCTGGCTCTGTATTGTCATTTTGAAGAAACTGAGGCACGGGAGAAAAGGATTTGACCTAAGGATGTAGGAAGAGCTGAGAGCAGGGGCTGGAGCAGCCTCAGAACATCTTAAGTTTGGAGTCTATTTGCTCAGTTTGAAGGAGGTGCAGAAGCTGACATTGAGCTACTGTTTAGTGAGTATCAACTGTGCCAGAGCATGTGCCATTCAGACGTGTTACGTAAGTCATCTTCCTAGCAGCTCTGATGAGTCTCACTAGCCCCAGCAAAATGTAAAAGGTACAATAGAAAGACAGGCATAAATCAAAATTCTTCAAGTAATATAAAAGAACATAAACTGAAAGTGAAAGCCTTTAACTTCACTCTTTGTCTCCCAAAATACCATTTACAATTTTCATTTCAGTGGCCGAGTATGTACCTGACAAATGCTATCAACTTTTTATGAGTAGGAAAAGGAAAAGCTCTCAGGCTAACACAACATGGCTGCCTGTCTCCAGGCTCAGCCCTTCCCATTGCTCTCTGTGAAGTAATAAAACATAGATGAAATACATGAGTAAAACATTGATATCAAAAAAGTTACAAGACGAGAGTTGATATCAACAACATGTTCTTCTTTCCTTTTATTTTCTTTCTGTCCAGTTTAGGAGCCAAAATTGCTACATGTTTTCAGAAACTGAGACCATATTAATAATCACCTGTAATGACTGTATTCTTCCTAGGCCTTTGGCATAACTGTACAAACTGTTCTCCTCCAAGCTTCATGACCAACACCCTAAGGCTGCCTCTGTCCTGTGGTAGACCAAGGCTGGGGAATGCCTACTAAGCTATGGATTTCCCTGACTATCCCTTAGAGTTGTTGGGAGACTTCAATGAGACACAAGAAAGGACTGCGTAAATTGACATCCTCGCTCTATAAAAGTAACTGCTGCGTTTCTAAGGTGTCTCTAGGACCCTCTATGCAATTGGAACAATGGAAAATTGGGGCTTTTTGGTTTTTTTTCTTCTTGAGATGAAGGGGAGTGCCTCTCTCTTAGAACTGGCTATTTAGACTAGTCTGGTCTCAGATGCACAGAGATCTGCTTGTCATTGCCTCCTGAGTGCAGAGGTTAAAGGTTGAGCAAATTTGGGGACTTTGCGAAAGGCTATGCTTTTGGTAGTTGATGGTTACAAAGTAAAAGGAGATGCTCATTTATCTGTGGGAACAGGAGTACTGGATCTTTCATATGGGAAGACTTCAGCTTGTGTAAAGTAGATTTCTTTTTGCTGAAGTTGGTTAGGACACAGAGAGATGTAGGTACACTGTATCCTGTGGGTGACTGAGAGTAGCAGAAGTGTGCCCGAAAGATGCTTAGGCCTGTCCCTTTGGTAAGTACTTACTACCAAAAGCTAGTCACAGACTGTTGGGACACATACCTGTAAGGGGTAACAGCTTCCCAGAAACAATTATTTCGTTTATCACATTTCTTTTGTGAGTGGAAAGACTTGAATATGAGCCTTTTTTCACATGATGCTCATTTTGTCTTGATTTAAAAAAAAGAAAGAAAAACATCAACTTTCTTTTGCATCTTTCTTTAGGAGTGTGATGAGAAGAGACAATAGGCCACTGGTGGGGTCTCCTAGGCTTAGCAGAGGCATAGCCGTGGGAAGGGGCTGCTAGCCCTTCCGGCTAAAGCCTGCAGCATGCACACAAGACTGGAGAATCTGGTGGCCTCTAGAAAGGAAAGAGAAGAGATGAAGGAGCCTGGGGAGTCAGCTAGTTCCAAGAAGAAACTGTGTAAGTAGAGGAAAATCAAGTTTCTTAAGCCTAGCAAGGAAGGCTTCAGAGCCTGTCTCTAGGCTCTGAAGGATACCAGGACAAAGGATACTGCGCCCCCTGGTGTTAGACTCATATTCCGGAGAGCTCTGTGGAGACCAGCTTCCTAAAGCAACCACAGAAAAGTTTCTTCTGTTTGCTAAGCACGTTGGAGTAGAATTTGCCTTTACTTTCTCAATTCTGTAGTCTAAGAAGAGACTCTGCCTGCTCCAGAGAGAGCTATGTGCCACACTCGGGCTACTTCGTTTGATTTGGTTTTCTTTGCATAAAATTTGAGCTAGCAGGACAAAGCTTGCTTAAAAGCCATCCCTTTCGGTGGGGAGTACACGGGTCTGCCAACAGCGACTCTGCCTTGTGGGTGGTGTTCTGGTTTGAGGGGAGCCACTCGGAATTTCAGAACCCCTTGTTCCATCTCTTAAAAGCGAATAGTTTTGAATAAGATGTTTTAAGGGCTCCCTTAAGCTCCAGTGTTGAGCTTAAGTGGTACACTGAGCCATCTTTTCTCAGAGTCTTGCAAATGGAATTTGTTAATTTCTTTGCAGGTGCAGGCACATGTCAGCATCCAAAGTTTCCTGATTCTGAGAAAAGATGACTTTTTTTTTTTTTTTTTTTTTTTTTTTTTTTTATAGCTCTAAAGCGCAAAGTGTATCTCTTTTCAGCTCAGAAGCCCCTCACCCTCCAGTCTCAAGCAAAAGCCCAGCTAGGAAGCTGCAG
Organism: Montemys delectorum; assembly: GCA_019843815.1. Taxonomy (NCBI): domain Eukaryota; kingdom Metazoa; phylum Chordata; class Mammalia; order Rodentia; family Muridae; genus Montemys; species Montemys delectorum. The sequence continues at coordinate 25,439 of JADRCD010221451.1, read as the reverse complement.
AGTGAGCACAACTCAGTCGCTGCTATTTCTTTTAAAAATAAAGTACTAAGTGTTGTGCTGGAAATTCTGCTCCATGTCGCATGTGGTAGGTGTGAATAGATGCTTTAATTGTTCCAGGCACTAGACCAAAAACTTCCCCAGAATTAGCAGGGTTTTCAGCTATAATCTGGCTAACATTTTTCTGCAAATAGGTATGAAGACCAGACTGAGTTGCCATCAAAATTTACAGCTATTCCTCATCTAGTCAGGTGATCAGCCCCAGGGAAGAATTATGGCGCCACTGAGAGTTTTCCACTCCTCAAACCTGTATGTCTTGTCTCTGACGTGAGCAGTCGGTTATGCCTCCAGGCAGCTTCTTCCTTCTGCACTGCCTTTCAACTGTTATCTCTGTGCAATGGGCACAGTTTATTATCACCATCACTACTCGGGATCTCATGATTGACCCCGTGTGAGTAGCGACCTTAGTTCTGTAGCTTTGAAGAGAAAGTATGCAGCTGTCCTTATGAGCTAGTGTCTGGAGGAGCTGGTCTCCCTCTGAGAGAGGTAAGCCAGGAAAAAAAGAACTGCACGCAGCAGATGCAGATGAGATGCTTTGTGGTAACTGGCTGCTGCCTCACAAAGGGAAGACCCTGGGTGAGAAAGGTTTACAAGATGTCTAATAGCAGTGACTCCAAGTACTGTGTCCCCCATTAAAGGAAACAACTATGTCACGGGCTAAAATGCATGCTTCCAAAATTCACATTATAGTTCTAATTTCTCATTCCTCAGAATGTAGTTGTATTTGGAGATAGGTTCTTTTTTTTTTTTTAAAAAAAAAAAAAAACACGATTCATTTATTACTTGTTTATTTGTTGTGTGTATGTTCTTATGGAGGTCAGAAGACAACTTTTAGGAGTTGGCCTTCCACTTTTTGGGTCCCAGGGATGGCATTTCATGATCAGTCTCGGCAGCAAGCACCTTTACCTGCTGTATCAGCCCCAGGAGATAAGTTCTTTAGAGGCATAATTCTGTCTCAGTGAGGTCAGCCTTAATCTAGGGTGACTGATGTGGACCAGATAAGAGGTTGACACAAACCTGTATAGAGCTAGACCATATAAAGACACAAGGACAAGGAGACCAGATACAAGGACAAGAGAGCCGATACAAACCAGGGATCTTCTGAGGGAAGATCCTCAGAAGAAACCAAACCTGCTGATAACCTCGGTCTCAGATTTGAGACTCAAACTGAGGTGATAGATTGCCTTTGTTTAAACCACTGGATTTTGTGTCATTTGATTGTGGCAGTTCCGTCAAACTAATGCAAGCTAGTCTTTTTATGCAGCCATTTGGAGATATAGATCCCATGTTGACAGATTTTCCAGTGTGAGAGTCTTTTATTTTTAAATTTTGGCAGGAGGGCTGGCTTTATGGGTATGCAACATAAGCAATCACACAAGATCCATTACTTATAAGTGGTCCATGCGTGTCTTGATGTTCTGTTCTCTCCATCCTCAAATTCTTAATTCCCAACAAGGATCTTGTCTTTTCATATGTGACTAGGCCTCTGGACATCATGGAACTAGTCTAGTAACAAATGATATGAAATATAAGTGATATATGTATTAAGATAATGGGAGCCCAAATCAAACTTGGCTGGGGGCTATAGTGACCTTGGGATAGTGCATTGAATTTTTTGTTCTAACTGCATTAAGATTTTCCATCCCTGATAATCACTGGGAAAGAATTTATAAACCCAGAAGTTTGCCAGGGATGGAAAGAAAGTCACAGATATGATTCTCTTAGGTGAACTAATGTGGCTCAGGCTGCTGCTGCTGCTGCTGCTGCTGTTGCTGTTGCTGCTGCTGTTGCTGTTGTTGTTGTTGTTGTTGTTGTTGTTTTGGTTTGGGTTTTTTCTCTTTTTTTTTTGGTTTTTGTTTTTTGTTTGTTTTAAAGTTCAGCTCTAAGAACCTCACAAGTATCGGTTTATTGTTTTTTAAAATTGAATTAATTTTTAATCTCTGTGTGTAAGGTATGCATATCCATGCCTGTGTGTATACATGCATGTATATGTACAGGCCAGAAGTCAGGCATCTTCCTCAATCTCTCTTCATCTTATTTTTTGAGACAGTGTCTCATACTAAATAGGAAGCTCATCAGTGGTTTACAATGGCTGCCCAGTGAATTCTGGGGATCCTCCTGTCTCTCCCCTTACCCCTACCACTATGATTACAAACACATCAGCACAGGGGATCTTTATATAGGTACTGGGAATCCAAATTAGGCTCCCATGCTTTCATGGCAGGTACTTGACCAACTGAACTTTTTCCTCAGACCCTCAGTGAGACTTTGGGTATGAGTGGAGCATTATGGCTTAAAAGTGATATGTTTGTGTGTCAAGCTGACAAAGGGTTAAGTGTTATGATTGGCTCTAATTGTCAACTTGACATAAACTACAATCACATAGAAATATAGTTTCAATAAGGGCTTGTGTACCTTGGGTTGGTACATGTCTGTGGAAGATTATCTTAATTAAGCTTATTGATATGGGAAGACCAAGCCCACTGTATGTCCAACCATTGCCACAGCAGAGGTTCTGAACTGTGTGAGCGGAGAAAGTCAGCTGAGCATAAGCAAGCCAATGAACAAGTATGCATTCATGACTCTGGTTGTGATGTAACCAGCTGTTTCTGGGTCCTGTCTTAACATTCCTACACCAATGAACTATAACTCTGAATTATAGGTTGAATAAATCCCTTTCCCTGTATGGTGCTTTTTGTCAGGGTATTTCACCACAGAACCAGAAATAAAACTGAGATAAACAAACAAACAAGCAAACAAACCCTCTGCTCCCTCTATGCCGAACTGTTCCTAGGTTCCTTACTGGGTTCCCAGTTGGGATGAGTTTGGAGGATTAAGCTGGAGGAGAAAATAAGCCTAGGACCACCTGTGCATGGAAATGTGCAGCCTTAGTCACGTACTGTAGATGAACAGTAAGATAGCTTTCCATTTCCTGGAGCATGTCATAGCAGGAGGTTAGAGTCTGGACGAAAAAGTTTAGATCCCATTGAAAGAAATGCAGTTATCAGTGAGACCGGGTCATGGGGATTTTGCAGAGGCCCCTGCTTTTCTGGATTTGTGTTGATTTATAAAGCACACTGACAATAATGTAGTGGAATGTTTGGTCTGGAGGTCTGCATTGCTAGTATTTCTGCCCAGCACTAGCTGGCGAGTGTAAATTTCAAATGGAGTTATTTCTTATGCATGTTTTATGCCTATTCCCTCCAGGGACACTGCATTCCTTGGAAGAAGGTCACCATACATTAATATAGAGCCCTCTTTTTCTTTGCAGGCCCAGGACACACAGGATGGGATGGATGTTTCCAAGTCACTCCAGGGACAGCATGAAGCTCTCACTGGCCTGCCTGTGTCTTAGAAGTTGCTTTCCCTGCCTCTTCCCTGTGAATTTCCCAAACTCTCTCACCTTGATTCATGTTCATTCTTCTCTATAGCTTGCGTGTAAAGAGCCCTTAAAGCAATATTGTGATGGGCTAAGAGTTGTGAGCCTGTGGTGGGCAAGACTTGCACTTGGTACTGCAAAGGAAGTTTCATGGCATTGCTCCTGAGTCTGGGAATCATGGGTTATCCAGCTCCCATTTTACCTCAAGAGACAGTCTCTCCTCTATAACTAGGAAACAGTAGAATTTAGGAAAATGGATAATTCCACATTTAAGAGACTTGAAATTGTATACTTGGCATTTCTGATTTCAGTTCTAAAATTCTGTCCCTTAATCATAGGGAAAATAAGAAATGTAGTTACAACTTTTCATTAAAAAACCATTGTATTAAGAGAAATGGAAAATCATGCCCACATAAAACATGTATAAAAGTGTTCATGATTTGATCATGGCTAGGGATATAGCTCAGTCATGGGATGCTCGCATAGCAATGTGCATAATCCAAGGTTCAGGCCCCAGCACTAAAAAAGCGAAGCAGAAGGAGCAGAGGTATTCCTAGCAGAATTTTCAATATAGGCATGAAGGGAAAAGAGATTAAATGCCTCCTTAGGAATGGCTAAGTGTAAAGTGGTTTATCTATATAGCTGGATACTAGTCGTCAGTAGAAAGGTTTGAAATAATAGATGTGATGGATGATTCTTTAGACATCTTCCTAAGTAATGAAGCCACTCACAAGGAAAGGCATATAGTCCATCTTTCTGGAGTGTATAGGCATACCATTATAGAGCAAAAGCACAATACTGGTTACCCGGCCCTGGGGAGATGAACTGGGTTTTGGGAGACTGCAGAGTGGACCAGAAGTTACTGGAGTGGTGATAAAATAAAGTCCTTAAACTAACTAAAGTGATGCTTGTTCCACTTGCTAACTGCATTTAAAAACTACTGAATTTTACTTCTGAATGGGTGACTCGAATGGTACATTCATTATATCTCAATAAAGCCATGAGTATTTTTAAGAGATACTTAAAGACCTGGACTGCCTTTCTTTCTTTGAACCTAATTGCCTTCTGAAAGTGCTTCCAAAATTAAAAGCAGATCCTACAAGTAGAAATGAGACTGTAAACAACAACAACAACAACAACAAAAACCAACCAAAACCCCCCAAAAATCAGTGGGTTTCCTGAAGAGGTTCTGACCTGAACATCAATGATTACTCACAATGCATGTATCTATGTCTCCTCTAAACCTAAAGGATTTTTATTGCTACAAAATCACTAAAATCTACTTAAATGGGATCTGGAGAGATAGCCCATTATGGTTAAGAGCATGCACTGCTCTTGCAAAGGGCCTTTCAAAGTTAGGGTTTTTATTGTTATGACTCAACATCATGACCAAAGACAGGTCGGGAGGAAAGGGTTTACTTGGCTCACAGTTCCACATTGTAGAGCATCACTGAAGGAAGTCAAGACAGGACCTCAAGCAGGGTAGAAGCCTGGAGACAGACGTTGTGCAGAGGCAACACAAGAGTGTCCTTTACTGGCTTGCCCAACCTGCTTTCTTATAGAACCCAGGACCAGCCCAGGATGGTACCACTCACAATGGGCCAGGCCCTCCCCATCAATCACTGAGTAAGAAAATGCTCTACAGCCTGACCGTATGAAAGATTTTCTCAATTGAGGTTCTCTCCTTTCAGATAACTCTAGCTTTCGTCACGTTGAAATAAAACTCACCAGCATAACTGAGTCTTTGTCAGCTTGCCATACAAGCACATCACCGTTGACACATAATCTTTCCTTTCTTGTGCTTCCCCAAGATTACACATTCATATCGCCATTACAATATACGCATTCCAAATTTTTAAACTTCCACAGTCTTTAAAAACAAACAAACAAACAAACAAACAACAACAACAACAAAAACCTGATCCCTTTGAAATAGTCTCTAAAAAATCCAAAGTCTCATAAAATTTAGTCTTTCAACTGTGGACTCCTGTGAAGTCAAAAGTAAATTAAATCGTTTCTCACTTCAAGAGGGAGGAACCAGGGCAAGTCACCATCAGAACAAAGCAAAACTCCAACAGTATAAATAACTTAATGACCCGTGTCTGGGATTCACTCACGGTCTTCTGGGCTCCTCCCAAGGGTTTGTATCACTCCTCTGGCTCTGCCCTCTGCAGCACACACACCTTGTCCTCTAGGCCCCTTCATGCCTTCAAAACCAGAAGCACCTGGGCAACTCTTACTCTACCAAGTTCAGCTATCAGCATAAGGTACAAAGTTGGCCACCTCTGGAACACAACTCCTTTTGTGTGGACTCTGAGGAAATACCTCCCAGATTTCATTCACCTCAGTGACGCTGCTCTCTTCCTAATCACCTTAATAGAGGTTAATTTCTTAGCTCCAGTCGACCAGCTTCTTTTGTCCCAGTAAAGCAATGGTTTTACTTCCGTGGCTCTGGTCTTCGGTTAATCACAGCCAATTCTTCGGCTAATCAGAACCACAGATTCTTAACTCAAAGTCTTTCCTTCCCTCTGAAACGTCACAAGCCAGGCCCCCATTGTCTCTACTGCTTTCAAGATGCTTATCTTCCAAACACTTGCACAACTGCTCATTGAATTCTCAGCACTCAGTGGTTTTTCTAGCCCAAAGTTCTAAAGTCCTTCCACAACCCTCCCCAACATAACAGAGTCAGTTTTGTCACAGCAATACCCTACTATCCTGGCACCAACTTGTCTTAGGGTTTCTATTGCTATGGATGAAACACTATAACGAAAAGCAAATCGGGAATGAAGGGGTTTGTTTGGCTTGTACTTCCGCATCCTAGTCCATCACTGAGGAAAGTCAGGACAGGATCTCAAGCAGGGCTGGAACCTGGAGACAGGAGCTGATGCAGAGCCCATGGAGAAGTTCTGTTTACTGCCTTGCTCCTCAAGGCTTGCTCCACCTACTTTCTTATAGAAACAAGGACCCAGGGATGGCACCACCCACAATGGGCTGGTCCCACCCCATCAAATCACTAAATAAGGAAATGTTCTACAGCCTGATCTTATAGGGGGCATTTTCCCTATTGAAGTTCCCTCCTTTCAGATAACTCTAGCTTGTATCAAGTTGACGTAAACTAGCCAGCACAAGGTCTGAGTTCAGTTCCCAGCACCCATGTTGAATGCTCACCATCACCTGTAACTCCAGCTCAAGGGGATCCATACCCTTTCCTGGCCTTCACAGGCACCTGCACTTATATATGTGCGCATACCCGTACAGAGACATACACATATGTACATAATTAAATGTAAGCAAGATATGAATATATTTAAATGATTCTGAAATTGATACACTAGGGTTCTCCTACCCCCTTTTTTAGGTACTAATGCTCCAACTTTCCGTGAAAGAAGCTGACAACTCCATTTTCAGTTTACATGCTGGGGTTACTGCCCACCCTAGACACGATGACTCATGCTTCATCACTTGCCATATCCTGTCAAATGGAATGCTGATTGATGCCAGCTCACACTAACCCATATATATGAACCAATTGGATCCATACAAAAAGAGAACTCCCGGGCCCTTTGTTACATTCAATTGCTATAACAATTTAAAGCACATGAAATGAAATCAACGTAAAAGCCTCCAAAGGAGCAATGCTTGTGCCTCTTCCCCTCCCCATCGTTTCAGTTCATTACATCACCACCTGGGGTCTTGAAGCTATGGGCATCTATTAGTGGGAAGACTGTATAGGGACGCGCTGTTGGCATCTCAAGTCCATGAGCAGTGCTTCCCCTCAGTAGCCTGGTGTTCATCATGGGGGCAGTACTGACAGACTGGGGTTAGTGTTATTGAGCAGGTTACCCCTTTCTCAAGATGGACATTGTCAAGCATTGGCCAGCTATGGTGGGAGGGCCCCTAGAGATATGTCTATATCCCATTTCTCAGAACTTATACTTAAATGGCTATAGCCTCATTTGAGAAAAAGCCCTTTGTTACTATAATTACTTAATAATTTTGATGAGATAACCTGTGTTATCAACCAAGGAGAAAGCAAGGTGAAACATACATGCAGAGGCAGTAGAGTGGCATTATGACCACAGAAGCTGAAATTAGAATGGGGTTGCCAGAAACCAAAAACATTCCCAGAGTCACCAGAAGCTGCCAGAGACAGAAACAGAATCTCCCCTCTAGTATCTAGAGGCAGTGTGGCTCCACGGACACTGTGACTTCAGAGCCATGCTATCCAGAAAGAGTATAGAATACATTTGTGCTCTCCGTAAGTTGCTTGGAGTTGGTAATGAGATATCGAATACGGGAGAATGTCATTGCAGCCTTGCCCTGTGGTTTGGGGATGAGCACCTGGCTCTGTGCAGCAGGACAGGAAGTTGGCTTCTCCTGGGAAGCACTCTCCTCCTGCCAGGGTTTGCTGAGTACTTCCACCTGCTACAATAGTGCCCAAGACAAAAACAGCGAAGGGGGAGGAAGCTGTGGCTCAGTGGAATGCTCCTGCTACTGTGGGTAAGAACATATATTAAATGAGTGAGTTAATTCCATTTTATATCAATCTCTTAGACAACAATGTATCAATTTTTAGAGTGCATTTAAAATGTTTACTTACATAGAACACTGGGAATGTATACATTGTTATCTTTTAGTGGATGTGACAATTTTTTTAATTAATTTTTATGATGGAGTCCGTGATTTCTGGACAGTCCTAAATTCATGTAATATAATTATATTTTTCCTAAGGATAAATTGTTTAATATGCATTTAAATATGCAGAATTCTTTGTGAGATGATATTTAAGTGCCCTTACAAATCATACAAAAACCATTTGGATGCCAAAATGCAACTTAGAGGCAGAGCGTGTACTTAGCTTGTGAGAAGCCTGGCTTTTATCCCTGCAGCACACGTGTGTGCACTTGTGTACACATACACACATATGCATGTACATACACATAAAAAATAAGTAAAAGAAAGAGTGGGAAATGGGTTTTCAAAGGAAAATATTACATTATTATTTAGACCTTCTTATTGAGTAAAATATTATTTACCAAAAAGAAAACAAACTGTTCTTAAGAACAAGAAAGAAAACAGCATTCCATAGATGGGGGGTTCCTCTAAGGCCATAGACCATACATTGGTACAACAACAGTATTCACATCTGCTCTCCAGCCACCAAGATGTTTCAGGAGATTAGGATTATTTATTATAAAGCTAAAGAAAACTGGGGGAAAATAAAAGTTTAGTTTTAAAACCTCCCACCCCATCCTGCTCCCTGTGTTTGTACAGTCACACTATGTAGCTCCGGATCTTGCTGGACCAGGCTAACCTTGACCTTTCAGAGATCCACCTGCCTCTCCCTCCCAAGTGTTGGAATTATATAAGCCCCATTGTAGCCTAGAAAACTGCAAACACGTCGGCTCTATCAATGACAAAAGTAGACAGACTCAAATAAGGTTTACAGAAAAGACAAGAATACACTTTTCTTCCCGTTAACAAAAACCACTTTTATATATTTATTACTCATTCTCCATAACACTGGTTGAGAGCAGCCCCACAAGTCTAAAGACTTTTCCTCTAAAGCTAAAAGAGAACTCACCACTAAAGTGAAATATAAAGAACTGGAAGAAATCAGTGATTTGTTTCTTGATGGTAACTTTACAGCAAAGATATGTGTTTCTTTACACTGAATTGTTTTCTTCATGTGGAAATGGCTGATAGAAATCTAGGAATGGATGTAATTAAGTACCGTGTGGCTCCTACTCTAAAATGCTCTTTTTCTTTTGTTTGAAGTCAAGCAATTCAACATTTGCTCAGGATCTAAAGTTGAGGACCAGAGTTAAGCCCGAGAGACATTTCAAAGCTGCTTGGACAAAGGCTCAGGATGACTGCACTGGGGAACCATCCTGTCTTGGATCCAAATCGAGATTGATGACCTAACATGTCTTTCCCAGCACTGACGGCCATAGTTTTATGAGCATCAAGAACTGGGTGTCTGCCATTGTCAACAAACAGAGCTTCCCCGGGGCTTTTCTGTGTGCAGACACCAAGAACCCCAAAGGCAGGCCACGGTCTCTCTGGGCCTAGCACTCGACCTCGAGCTTTTGCCACATGTGGGATAAACCTCTGCTTTGAAGGATGGTCCTTCAGGAGAAGATGGCATGGTCATTGCTTTCCCACATTATCTTGGGTGCAGAAATCTGGGATGACAATTCCCTGAGACGCCTACAATGAAGATAATGAAACTTAGGTGAATGTCCCTTCCTTCTCAGGGCTTTTCCCAAAGCCTGATTGTGTATTTGGGATTTTGAGTCCTCTTTACTGAGTTCTCTATAAGCTATAAAACTCCCCAAATGGAGACCTATTAGAGAAAGTACACCAAAATGTATCCTGATGAAAGCATAAAGATTAAGCACCGGGCTGGAAAGATGGCTCAGTGGTTAAGAGTGCTTGCTGCTCTTCCAGAGGACTTGAGTTCAGTTCCCAGTTCCCATGTAAGGAGGTTCACAGTTGCTTGTGCCAGAAGCTCCAGGGGATCTAACTTCCTCTTCTGGCCTCTCTGACACCTCTACACATGTGCTATACACACACAGGAACACAGACATACACATAAACATGATTAAAAAGAATGACCTCTATCTTTTATGGGCATGCCTTCACCCCTGCCATGGCACCATCTGCCTAAGACTCCTTTTGTCTCTGGTTGTAAGTTGTACTCTCTGAACTACAGAATCAAGCCACAGACTAGCCAGAGTTCAAGTTTATCCACATCAGCTCCTCCCTAAAAGAGGATTTCCTTCTGGGGTAACTACAATGGCTCATAAACTCTCAACACTCGAAGAACTTCCATGCATGGTCTTTTCAGCTCTGGGGTCTCACTGTTTCCAGTGTCAGCATAGTTTGCTTGCCAGTAAAGTCAATAGGTTTGGACTAGGCTTCCAGACTTTGTAATGAGAGCTCTCAGAAGACCAAGCTGTAGGAATGTCAGTGGATGTTATTCTGATTACAGAAGTGATGCTGTATATACATATACACATATGCACATGCACACACAAAAGTAACTCGAAACAGCCTAGAAAATTAAAATCTACACTCCCACGGAGCTAAAAAGAGCAGATATTTTTCCAAGATACCCACTAACATTTTATAAAACAGAAACAAAACAGAAAAATAATTCTAGTCTCAGTAGTGTTTCATGTTAGTCTGTAGAAACGATTTTTTTTTAACCATTTGACAGTCTTATTGTACTGTATGGCCAAGCCACATTTTCCTTAATCACTTGCCTATTCGAACACACGTGTTCTTTCCACTCTCCCTGGGACACATATTCTTGCAAATATCACGTTCTTTCCACTGGAGCACTTTGAACAGTTGTCAGCATGTTTCTCTATGATGAGTTCCCAGTAGGTGAATCATTATCAGATCGAGAGTTTGAACGTTTCATTTTAATAGCTGTCATCAGGGTATCCACCAATAATTTTTATATCTCTTTAGACCCCTTGTGAAAACATCATTTTCTTCAGCTCTTGGAGTGACATTCAAGTCCTGTAATCTCTCTCTCTCTCTCTCTCTCTCTCTCTCTCTCTCTCTCTCTCTCTCTCTGTGTGTGTGTGTGTGTGTGTGTGTGTGTGTGTGTGTGTGTGTGTGTAAAGAGGTTCAGCCTATGTTTTTTTTCTTGCTTCCTGTGTCAGGAGCTAACAATGAAATCAGAAGTGTCTTTTCTTATCTTGATTAACTCTGCTCTAGGGGAGCCATCGACTGGGCAGACAACCACTTAATTTAAGAGGTAAAAAAAAAAAAAATTACAACCTCTTACTTGTCTCCAGATGAAGTTATTAGAGATAGCTTATCAGAGAGTAAATAGAAAGTATGTCAAAGATAGAAAACTTTGTAACTGAATTGTTACAGAAGTGCAAACATCCTGATTGTTGGCCTGTGGTTTTTATGGAATCAAACCATACATTTGACCTAACAACATATGTTTACATGTGAACAGTTCTTGAATTTTATCCTCATGTCTATTTAATCAAAGTAGTTTTGTTTTTTTTTTTAAAAATCTACTCTTTACTAGCACATGAAAAGAGAAGTGGAGGACATCTATTGAATGACATCTAGTGACTTAGTGAATGACAGGGTTTGCCAGCATCAGATCCAAGGTTGTGTTAAGGGCTACTGTGTTTACACCCCTGGTAGCAGGGTTGTGCAGACACCATCAGAAGATAGAGAGGCCATCTAGTCAGAAGATTGGAATGCTGCTCTGTGGAGCTTTAGGGGAGGGAGGGAAGGAGGAAGGGAGGGAGGGAGAGAGAGAGAGAGAGAGAGAGAGAGAGAGAGAGAGAGAGAGAGAGAGAGAGAGAGGGAGAGAGGAGTCAGACAGCAGGGGTTGAGAAGCAGGGGTTAAAGATCCCTGGTCTTGCAGCCCTAAAGCCACCACAGCAGCCTCACATCATCGACCTGCCTGGTGATATAATCAGTTTATCTACTGTTTCATCTGGAGCAGACTGGTTTCTCATTTTCCATAGTTGTGAGGTAGATATGAAATGATGCCCATTTCATAACAGCATAGGCTACTAACTAGCACTACTCGCAAACCACTTAGCCTAACCTTGCCCATGTCAAGGGCATGTCAGTACATGTTTGGTATTTTATTAGGAAATTTTGCCTTGAAAAGAGATTCTGCTACTAAAATAAAGTTTTGAAACCACCAATTTGTTTCTTGTCATCTCTAAAATGAGGCAATTAATTCTGCCTAACATTTTATTTATTTCCTGTTTCTCAGTGCAAGGGCTCTTTTCTTTCTCCAACCCTGTCTTAATTTTGTGGACAGTGCTAAAGGCTCTGAGTGTAAACTACCCTCCCACATACCACCAGGCTCTGCTCTCCCACTCAGAGTGGCTGGAACATGGCTACCCTAACTTCAGTCCCATGGCTTTGTAGAAGTGAGATGGAACAAACGTTTCCTCTGCCCCATGGGGCAGGATTCTCTCTGAGACCTGGAACAAGATTTTTGCTAGACCTTAGGAATCTTACTTAGGGGCCATCTTTTCCATAATTCCACAAACACCTGAAAAGACTTCAGAAATGTAAATTTCTACTTTCTGAGGCAGGCTGAGTTTTTTTAGTCCTGGCCAGACATCTTTAAAAGGGAGACTTCACTCTACAGACACACACATTCTTATCAGTCCTTTGCTTAGGAAAGCTTGTCTTTGTGTAGGGGAAGTCTTCAAGTCTTACTAATGAATCACAGACACAAGGCAGAGGGAGAGAGCACTAGTATTTTCCTTTCTGACTGGTCTAATACGAGACCAAAAGCTATTGAGTGGAGTAAAACCTCCCAGACCGTATCCTTTCTACCCAGGAACTCTTTCGTGCGAGCCCTTGCAGCAGCCTGAGAGCCAGACATGGTTTTAGGGAGGGCCTTCTCTGCGTCAGGGACACTCAGAGTCTGTGGTCGGCTTAGGAACAAGTAGACAGAAAAACTGTAGAATTAAGGGATGAAAACATCATTTAATGAAACCCCGCCCTCCAGGCGCTCTTGATCAAAGTGTGCTTGCACTAAGACAATCGATCTACAGTTGCATACATAAAATTTTGGCAACACTCTGTCCTCGGTGCTTTCAACAGAGGCTTTAGCCCCCGAGTCTGGGCATCGTCCCAGAACTCAGATCCAGTTGCATTACGCATACCAGAAGACACACCACCGCAGATGAGGCCCGTGCAACCACTTTCTTTTAACCTCGCGTCTGTGAGAAATTACTTTCCAAAAACATAAGTGAAACCCGATGTCTTCTCGGGTGGTTATTTTTGCGCCTATGAAGTCAATAAAACTCTTCAGATTTATTAGACAGCCCTGCTGCGGAAGACAAGACCACTTCCTAGTCCCTAGCGGAAATGTGGGCCTTTCCTTCCTCTAACCTTCTTACTACACATTTTTAATTTTATTCATTTCTTTTATTTTTTCCCCCAGAAAACTTGTTAGATCTTCCAAAGATAAGTGACTTGTCCTGTAGTACATTTCCAGTCTTTTGCATCCAAGAATGACACAGCAAATGCACTACAGGATGCTTGGCTTCTCTTTTCCCTCCCATCTCAAAGGGTGTTTTTTTGTGTGTGTGCTGGAGTCAGCAAGGAACTTTGCTGTCTCTCCTATCACAGCAAACGGAGCACCTATAAGTTATATAAGTTATCCTCCTGTGTAGAGCTCGCTATCCATGGGCCAGTGGCCATGACAATGACAGTCGCCTTCAATTCTCTTTAGGGCAACTGTTTTTACTGAGCCTGTTTGCTTTGTCACTGAATTTCGAGGGAGGGATGCAAGATATAGAGGCAAGATCAGTTTCTTAGGGGAGACACAAATGCTAATGAGTAAAATTCATTGAGTGTGACCAGATTCCATCACAAACAGTCTAAAGGGCACACAGATTCAAGTAGGAAAGGCCATGGAAGGCTTCTCAGACACTCTGATGTGTGTGTTTAAAGAGGAATAGGCACTCGCCGACTGAACAGGGGGGGCCGGCATGATAGGAAGAAAGTCGAAGGACCAGAGCAGCGAAATTGTCTGGCACAATCTGGGGTCTCAGAAGCTGAACAGGGAATGGGTGCCAAGAGATTGGGAACAACCTTCGTCCACATATGAAGGTGGGGATTGTTTGAGACGATAGGAACTACCCGTGAGGTTTAGTGTTGGAAGGCTGTGGCATCAAAATCAAGTACAGAGCATACAAGCAGCTAGGTGCTGAAGGACAGAGGCTAGCCCAGCAGGGAGGGAGGGGAGAGGGATAGGTTAGGGAGCAGTCCTGGGCAAGCAGTGGAGAGGTAAATATTCTTGTCCCAGAATGTCTTGAAGGGTTACATTTTGAATGGAAATTGCCTCTCTCATCCTCTCGACTCTCAGTTAGCGAGTCAATATTTTTTCTTCTTCGTTTTTTTTTCCAAACTGACTTGATTTGGGAAGACATTCTTTGGTTAAATCTTGGGCCACCAGCTCGAACTGTGCATTGGGGAATGGCAGGCGAGGCTGCTGTTGTGCTGCCATCTGCAACAGCTCTTCCAACCTGGTGTAGTCACGGTCACTCGTGTGTGGGGAGCTTTGCCCCAGAACTACCCTGACTGGCCTGAGTTTTAACCATCTTCCATTGTGTCATTGGATCTCTGGCTATTGGCATTGTGCTTGGGTGATAACTTCTTCCACTCAGCCTACCTCAAGGCCGGAAAGAAAGAGGGTCTTGTTTGCATCGTTCATCTGCATTTGGCAGAACAGAGGATTAAAGCATGTCCCCGAATGACCAAATGCTTACTCCTAGGAGCGTAGGCAGGCTCCTCAAACTGTTTCCTCAACTGGATAATAGGACAGCAGTAACAGCTGTCTCGGAGGTTTCGGATGGTGAACGGATAAGAGTAAAATGAAGCCAAATCTCAAAGAACTGGTGGATTTCTGAGATGGAGGCCGGCCTGGTCTACAGAGTGAGTCCCAGGACAGCCGGGGCTATACAGAGAAACCCTGTCTCAAAAAAACCAAAAAGAAAAAAAAAAAGAAAGAGAGAGAAAAGCTCATTCATTTTTTAAAAACTAAAACGAACAATATCAATGGTGAAGAAGCCAACTCATATAGAAAAGTGAGATGTTTGACAATGCTGATCCATAGTACAGTGTGAGTTCAATGCATTTTACTTGGCTTAGACACAGCCCTGCTTGACAACAAAGGAAAGAAATAGCCATGACAAGGGCTAATTAGTCTTAAGACCAAGTAAAGCAAGAAATCTACTAGTAACCTGGTCGCACCTAACAGTGATGTTTCTTTAGGCTTGGAGAAGTTCTTGCAATGCAGGGAGTCACGTCCCTGCAGGGCCTTTAAAACTCCATTATCTCTTGGAATTCCTTGTCTAGGAAGTAGTTTCCAATGCTCAGATGGCCACCCTTTTCTGACCGTTGTGTAATGACCCAGTTATCTGTTGAACTTTCTTATCTTTTCTTCGATGTCAGCTTTGGAAGTGATGTTTCATTTTTCTGTTGTAGGAGAAAAAAATTACTATAATTATGACTATAATTCTTGGAGAGATCTTTCACTATGTACATTAACACCTGAATCTAGATACCCAGAAACCATGTAAAACTGAATGTGCTCACATGTGTCTGGAATTCCAGAGTTTTGGGAAGGGACACAGAAACAAGCAGATCTCTGCAACTATTGGCTACACACACACACACACACACACACACACACACACACACACACTTGTGTAGATCCATTGACAATAAGGAAATAAAAAATAAGGACGAGCACTGGAGAGCTGGCTCAGCATCTAAGAGTCCTTGTTGCCCTTGCAGAGGCCCTGTTCTGTTCTTAGCACCCACATGATGACTCACAACCACTCATAGTTCCAGATCCAGGGGATTTTATCCTTTTTCTCTGATTTATGTGAATACCTACACACACACACACACACACACACACACACACACACACACATATGCTGGCAAAGAGGACATCAACCTTTGGCCTATCTGTACACATGTATAAATGCGTACACCTACAGAACAGTAATATAAAAAAAACTGCCTGCCCCTGCTTCTCTGATGCCTGTGCAGTCTTCTTCATGGGTGTCCATGGTATGGTAGAATTTATTTTTTAAAAAAAGCCATATTTCACTGGATGGAAAAATAGGGCTCTAGGTTCTAACTCTGGCTCTGACACAAAATCATCTGAATGGCCTTTTGTCAAATGACTGCTACTTGACTATTCTGTCTTGGGAATGGAAGTGCTCACAGACTTGGAATACCTGGGGGCATACTTGTTCCTCCCAACAGCATTTAAATGAGGCAGCAGATAACTATGTTGAGAAACTTTATGTGTGAAGATCCAGACAACATAAGTCCCACATCCTTGTTCCATCTACAGCAGCAGCCTCCTTTAGTGAGGTGCACACCCTCCTTCCTGGTGTTCTCATAACTTTCTATTGCCCTTTTGTCTGCTTTGTTCAGACACAAAATATCAGAGGCTGTTTTTCAAAGCACCAGCACTGGGAAAAATTAAAACTACTTAATCAGTAAGATATGGAGAGCATCCTCTGGGAGAGAGTACATAGGAAGTGCTCTGGCCTGGCCCAGGTGGTGATAAGGGGCCCTGGCACTGCTGGAGGAGAGCAGGGGGTAGGTATCACTGGACAGGCACAGAGTGGCATCTGTACACCATGAGGCATGCAGCATATGGACCACCCGCCCTGAGAGAGCCAGGCTTGCCAGGGCTGCTGGCTCCTCAGAGTCCAGAGTCTCATGATCCCCAGGTATCTTTTCGAAAGTAATAAAATGGAAGAAAACTAGGACAAAATGGCAGAATAGTCCTTGCCATGGCCGCTTTGCTCATTTACCAGTTGGTCTCTGCATTTCTGAGTTTGATGTCCTGGTACTGACTGATCTATAAGCTCCTTTCCAGCCTAAGGATAAAGTGCCACAAATTTTAGCCACTTTATAAATAGAGTGAACATTCTTCAAACAATGTTGAAGAGAAGGCACCATACAGAATTTATACCAGATCTAAAATACTCATAGAAATAACACATCATAAATAAATTATCCACTTTCTTGTTAGGCTTTTCAATTTCAAAAAGTACTCTGATGTTCTTCTTCCTTTTTTTTTTTTCATTTTTAATTTAGCCATGGCCATTTTTCAAATGGAATTAATGACCAAAAGCTAGTCTCATTCTCTAATTACAGTAAGAGACACTAGACAAGAGTTGATCCAGACACTGACCCGTCTTGGCTTAGACCGGCTTTGGGCAGTTTTACTGTGTGCTGGCTTACTACCTGAGGCCAAGAAACATCTGTTGTAACATGCGGTTCAGCGGGTGCCCTGCTTAATTATAAGATGGCATTGCAGTGTCCCTTTGAGCTGGCTGGCTGTGGCTCCTCATGCCTCTCCATCAAGGAAAGTGTAATTTTTGATGTTCTGTGAACTGAAGGAAATCTCCAACTCAAGGGTGGAATCATTTTGAATGAAAAAGTTAGAACTTCTCTCCCAGGAAAAGGCTGAGGACAGACAAACCCTTGACATACTTCTGACAGGCATTGAGAATCTGGAGTAAGGCAAGGCTTTATCTACTCAGTGGGGCTGATTCAGAAATGACTCACGCTTCTAGAATTGTGGGCTTTGGGCTCTCTCCTCTTTCAGGGATTTGTCTGGAAGGACAAATACAATAAAAAACACAGGGAC
This sequence comes from Montemys delectorum, assembly GCA_019843815.1. Classification (NCBI taxonomy): domain Eukaryota; kingdom Metazoa; phylum Chordata; class Mammalia; order Rodentia; family Muridae; genus Montemys; species Montemys delectorum. The sequence goes on along the minus strand of JADRCD010221451.1, from coordinate 7,809 downwards.
TTCTAATTCACCTTGACTAAGAAGACCAGCTTCTATAAGGAGGGTCCTGGGTTCAAAATTTATTCCTGGGGCATTCCGGGGCAAACTGCAGGGGCACAAGTCTCTAGCTACAGTGAACCCTCACCTTCCCAAACCCTCTGTGCTGATGAGCAGTGAGCCTCCTGTTGGCAAAGTCTGCTTAGGAACATTTTGCCCCATAGCCTTTTATAATCACTTCCAGACCATTGGTGTATTTTGGATTTACATCATGTTACAAAAAAAGAAGTCTCAACAGCTTTTTCCCTCTAAATTGTCTTTCGTTGTTTTTGTTTGGTTGGTTGCTGTTTGGTTAAGGGGGAAGTTGATGAACTTTAAACAAACCATTACCTGCTCTGAGATGGCAACTCTTTTGTTCTTTCAGAATTTCTCAGAGGACAAAAGGGGGTTGTGTGTATGTGTGATGTGTAGTACATGTGTGGAGTGTATATATGCTTATATGTGTGGGTGTTTGGTGTGTATATGGGTGTGTGTGGTGTATGGGTGTGTATGTGTGATATCTGTGGTGTGTGTGTGGTGGTATCTGTATGTGTGTAATATATATATGTGTGTGTGTGTGTGTGTGTGTATGTGGTATGTGTGTGGTGGCATGTGTATATATGTGTGCATGTGTGTGTGTATGTGTGTGTATACGTGTGTATGTTTGTAGTGTTTGGAATACGTTGTAAAAGAAGTCGAGAACAAGAACTAGCACAACATTTGTATTTTGTGGTTCTAGTAGGACAGAGGTTGACAGACTCCAAGCCTCCCACCTAAGGTTTAGAGGAGGCTGGGGAAGAATAGGCCAACATTCATTTTACTCGGGTCTCATACAAGAAGCAGCAACAGAAGATTTAAGCCCTAGAGCAAGGAAATATCTCTAAATCAGAAAACAAAGGAATACTTGCATATATGGGACAATGACCTTGGATCAGCCTGTGGATTTCAAGCAATCATTCGATATGTTCCCCACTGGGCATGCACTCGATGGAATGTTGCTATATACTCAAAGAGCCCTGTTCAACACTGCATGTCAGGATTTTGAAGGAAAAATTATAGTAAAATATGTTTAAAACAGTGGGGCCTTATGTGAGTGAACACAACACTTTCCAAAGCTTTGACAATCTCTTCATTATAAACATGGTTTTTATTTTGTCCCCTTTCTTCCCTTTCTATTTTCTATCCCGCTCATTATTTGAGCCTTCTCTCTTTTGCAAAGGAATGAAAGCAGGAGTTTCAAAGAATATCTGTAACGCAGCAGCCCACATTTAGAGCGTGGGAACTCACAATGGAGCTGCTTTCAGTGGGACACCCCACGTGCAACATAAACAAGCACGGTAGTTCATTTGTGTCTTAACTTCAGTTCCAGCCACTGCAGCGACAGTCACAAGATCTGAGTTAGTGTCCCCAAGAGTCATCTTGTGAACAAATGATTATTAATTGAGGTTCCTAAGAGTTCAAAGACAACTCATTCAGAAAAAGTAGGAACTTTGCTAGACTACAAGAAACTGAAGACAAGGGACATGGATTCTGTTAAAAGATGAGGGTCTCTTCAAACCAGAACTAATTAAAAATAAAAGAAGACAAACCAGACACAATGCCGGACCCAGACTAGGGGCTATGATGGGTGGCCGTCTTATGCCACAGATTTTTTTTTTTAAAGATTTATTTTTAAGTGTGTCTGTTTCTCTCTCTCTCTCTCTCTCTCTCTCTCTCTCTCTCTCTCTCTCTCTCTCTCTCTCTCTCTCTGTCTCAGTCAGGGTTTCTATTCCTGCACAAATATCATGACCATGAAGCAAGTTGAGGAGGAAAGGGTTTATTTGGCTTACTTCCACATTGCTGTTTATCACCAGAGGAAGTCAGGACTGGAACTCATGCAGGTCAGGAAGCAGGAGCTGATGCAGAGGCCATGGAGGGATGTTGCTTACTGGCTTGCTTCCCCTGGCTTGCTCTGCTTGCTCTCTTATAGAACCTAAGACTTCCAGCCCAGGGATGGCACCACCCACAAGGGGCTCTACCCCCTTGATCACTAATTGAGAAAATGCCCTACAGTTGGGTCTCATGGAGGCACTTCCCCAACTGAAGCTCCTTTCTCTGTGATAACTGCAGCCTGTGTCAAGTTGACACACAAAACTAGCCAGTTCTCTCTCTCTCTCTCTCTCTCTCTCTCTCTCTCTCTCTCTCTCTCTCTCTCTGTGTGTGTGTGTGTGTGTGTGTGTGTGTGTGTGTGTGTGTGTGTGTTATTCTTTGAGGACCAAATCTCCTAGAGCTGAAGTTACAAACCTTTGTGAACCACCTGACATAGGTGTTAGGCACTGCAGTATGATCCTTTGCAAGAGCAGCTCTGATATCTCCTCTCAAAGGAAAGGAGTTAGAAATCTCATTTACTTGTCGATGACAGGACCTAATTAGTTACAATGGTTTAAGGATACATGGGAAATTTCTTTCTTTGTTTCTTTTTCTATTTTATTCTGTTCTTTCATTTTTATTTTAGTTTTTGGAACAGACTTGTTAAGCAGCCCAAGATGGCCTTCAACTCACTTGGTACCCTAACAAGGCATTAACCCTATATCTCCCTGACTAGCCTCTGCGGTGGTGGGATTATAGGCATGAGCCACCACTCCTACCTTACAAGATGATTTTTGTATCTAAAAGAGTTTCTGCTTTTGCCTCCTCAAAGTCCCATACACTTCAACTCCCTGTTCCTTTATTATTATTATATACCATTATAATAACCATGATGTCCTCTAGCCATCATGCATTGTCTTGATTTATAAATGACAGAAGGTGTTGGCAAAAGAGTACCTCACTTGGCTTGGTGGTCTCTTTAAGGAGCTTCAGTCCAAACCTGTGTCAGATCATTTTACTTACTTCACTGGCCAAACATCTGTGTCTAACTGCAAGAGAACTTGTGGGGAGAGATGTAGTTTTTCAAAAGGGGGAAAGACTATTTCAAAAGAGGTTGGGGGTTCTGATAATAGTGATAAAGGAAAGACAAGCTTTGTACAGGAAGCTAGACATCTGTATGGTGTCCTTATGGCCAGTGCATCAAGCTTCCTGGCTGCTTCTCTTGGGCCATGTGCCATGGAAAGGCACTGTCAGAGTGGCCCAATTCTGAAGGCAGTGTCTCAAAGCATAAGGCAGAAATGAACAGACTTATTGCACTCACTGGTCCTTTGTCATGTCAGTAGTTCAAGCTATGGAAGTTTTGTGTAGGTAACTACAGTGCAGAAATGCCCACATGCCTCAGGACTCTGAGTGATGCAAATACATTTTCTTGGCTACAAAACAAAATGACATTTGGAAATGGTTGCGTATTTTATAGTCTTTGCCCTACTCATATTATTGGATGGTAAACATATTTTTAAATGCCTATTTTTAAGAGCTGTGAGCTCATATGTGGAGAAAAAGGTAGATATGATAGAGTAGCTGGCTTGGGAGACAGCTTCTGGAAGGAAACTGTCTTGACCTCATAGGTCCCTATTGCTTGAGTTTTTTGCGATTTTTTTCCTTCCTCCTGCCCTTCCTCCTCCTGCTCCTCCTGCTCCTCCTCCTCCTGCTGTTCTTCCTCCTCCTCCTCCTTCTCCTTCTTCTTCACTTGTTTCTTGTGCTGCTAAACCCCTACCAATAAAGATTCTCCTCTCCAAATGGCACTGTTTTTTCAGAGATGAAGTGTTATCACTAAAAACATTGTTAGCTATCCTAATTACTCCCATCTGGATGCGCTTTCCCTCACTACAGCGAAGCTCCATACAATGGAAGGTGTTTGGTTTTTTTTTTAGTTTTTATTTGTCTAGTTTTTCCCCCCCTCACTCAAGAAGTAAAACATTCCCGCCTGAGGAGAAGACACAGTGTGTCTCCCATTCATTCCTAATGTTGCGATTCTTTCCATCCTTGAAGCAATAGTGAGAATTTGTGATTTTGTAAATAAGCACCTATACATAACATGCATATTAACACATATATACATACTGTAGAAATGTGTAAGAATCTATTTAACCTAGTTAACATATTCTTCATGCACTATTCTGTGCCATATTACCAAAAAAAAGCAAGCAAGCTGAGAGTCAGGGGTTTGGGGAACTTGCTGCCAAGGCCTTGGCTGGACCCAAAGATCCACATATTGGATGAAATGTTAGAACTTAAGTTACCTTCTGACCCTCATAATCATATAAAAGTAATAAAAAAAATTAAAGTTAAAGTTTCAAAGGAAGTTTCTTTTTTAGCATTATGTAGAAATGCTATATTAAAAACAAAATAAAGCCTGCCGTTAAAATTGGAGTTTTCGACAGTGTGAGGCATGTTATATTTTTGGAGTATGAGACATTTTGTCTCAATGTTTTATTATAAGTACAATAATGTTTCTATATGTGTTCTTGTGCTTTTTCTTCGGATCTGTTTTCTGTTTTTTATTTTATCTTATTTCATCATTATCGTCATCATCATCATCATCATCATCATCACCATCACTATTAGATTCTTGTTTGTTTTCTAATGAAAGAGAGGACATGGGATTTGATTGAGTGGGGAGATGGAGAGGATCGGGGAGAAGTTGCATGAGGAAAAACCATAAGAATATAGTGTGTGAAAAAAAATCTATTTTCAATAAAATAAAAACAAGTATAAAAATAAAATAGTGGCCTGGGCTTATGTAGGAAAACCTCAAGTGGAAAGCAACACTTGGATTGACTGGGAGAGTGACACCCTACATGGCAGCACTTCAACAGAAAGTGCCGTTCTAGATTCCTAATAACTAAATCAACAACAATTCAAATTTCTCTAAAACAGTCTCCATTGATGCCAGTTGTCCTGGCAGAGAGTTTAACAGCTTCCACTTCTATCTTCAAAGTGTTCCCAGCTTGGAAGACAAATCTGTAATCATTTAGCAATAACTAGGGGTGAATTATCATTAGGATCAGCTGGGTTGTTTCAAAAGCCCATCTCCACCACCCGACGGTGGGGCTTGTCTCGTTAAGACTGTGGGACTTAAGTCTTAGTCTTAAGAGCAGCACAATTTATAGTGGGGTATTTGCTCTTATCTCCAGTATCTTTGGCTTTTTGAAAGGATTCATACCTCATGGTTATAACAATAAGCACAGTAATCCATATGAAGGGCTGATTTTAGCTACTTATATTGTTTATTATTATTTTTATGCCCTTCCCACAACCTTGTTACACTGTATCAGATGTCCTTGTTTGATATTCATCAGGTGAACAGACATCATTGTAGTATAATCATTGAAGAGAAAACCTCCAAGACACATAAATACTGACTGCTACCACTGATGACCTCATGTGGTCCCGATTTCCTTCCAAGAGCTACAGAACAGGAAAATCAGACTATAACTCAAAGCAAAGAACTATTCTGTACTCCTGGTTTGACTTGGCTTTTCACTCCGATGTTAAGATTTCTAACATGATGATATTTTAATTAATTCTTTGAGAATTCCAAGTAGTGTCTCTTGATCTTACTCACTTTACTCTTCCCCCAAATGGTAAGATATTTAAGGTTAGGTGGAGGCAGCACATGGGCAGAATGGTAAGATATTTAAGGTTAGGTGGAGGTGGCACATGGGCAGATCTTGGTGAGTTCCAGTCCACGTGGGTCTACAAAGCAAGGAGTTCCAGGATAGCCATGGATACACAGAGAAACCTTCTCTTAAAAAACAACAACAACAACAAAACAAACAAAAAGTTATTTGAAATTTCCATGGCATTGGAGGATGCAACCATTCCTTGTACAGTAGAGGGAACAGGCATTAAGATAAAGAAAAGAATGGACTTGCTATTCGTAGAGTGTTCGTAGAGTAACCATCTGAGGGGCAGGGCTAGGAGAACAGGCAGTTACCCCTCTCTCCTCAGTACAACCTTCCAGGAACTGTAACTTTCCATACATTTATTGCACTCTCCATCAGCCCCGAAATGCTCTCTCTCTCTGGCAGAAGCTGCTAACCAAACAATGAGGGACAATTGTTTGTTGAGACAACCTGGAAACTCCTGAAGCCTTCTAGGGAAGGATAAAGGAAGTCTGACTCACAGTGGGAGTCAGAGGAGGATGGAGCTATTGAAAGAACAGGAACAGGTATTTTCCGTCATATTCATTTTCTTAAAATTGAATTAGGTTTCTATGAAAAGCCGTTTTGTAGAATAACAGCCTCTTTATGGCTTCACTAACTGAGACATAAAAGACTACTTGTGGCATGTTATGATTGCTGAACCCACATAAAAATCCCCTACTTGCTGGTTACGCTAATGGTGATAAGAATAAGGCTTTGTGGATAACCTGACCCCTTTGCTCAGTCTTCGTCTTTCTGTACCTTGGGATTACGTCATCTGGCTGGTTGGGTGAAAGAGTGATCTGGATTTGTCTTTACCCTGCCAATTTCCTTCCATTTTCTTCCTCAGTTGTTAGAAATTGGTTTTTAGTTGTTAGATTTTTTTTGTTTTAACAAAAAGGATTTACTTTTTATTTTCATTTTATGTGTATGGATGTGAGTCTGAATGCGTGAGCGTATTTGTGTGTGTTTGTGTGTGTGTGTGTGTGTGTGTATGTGTGTGTGTGTGTGTGTGTGTGTGTGTCTGTGTACCATATATGCACAAGTACGCAGAAGAGGCATCAGACACCCAGAACCCCTTAGCCCCTGGAACTGGAGTGATAGGTAGCTGTAGTCTGTCTGGTGTGGGTGCTAGGAGCTAAACTCAAGTCCTCTGTGAGAACAGTAAGTGCTCTAAGCTTAAAAGCATCTTTCTAGCCCTAAACTTTGTTTTTAAATAAAAAAGAAAGCAAAGAAGGTATAATTTGACCTGTTGGGAATGATACATAAAGACTATTTCATGTAAGTCTATCCTGGCCATCCTGGAGCTTGTGACAAAGACCAAGTTGGTCTTCAACCCATAGAGATTTGTCTGTCTTTGTCTTTTGAGTGCTGGAATTAAAGATACACCACCATACTCAGCAGAAATAACTCTTAAAATAAAAAAGAAAAGAAAATATACCTTTCTATCATCATTAGTTCTTATCCAAATAATAAAAAAAAAATGTAAGTATTTAAAATACAAGAGTCAACTCAATAACTAGACCCATTTTGTACTACAAGCTAGTGGAAAACTTTAAATGGTACACAACATGTAGAAAACTCTTTACCAAGTCTACAATGCCTGGCCTTCACCATGAGAAAGCAGCCAAAGCTAGTCCAATTACAGTCACAGAGAGAAAGGATAGGCTAACAAAGGTATGAATCTGAGAGCCTGGGGGCCAAAACAGCATTGTAAAAAGAAACCAGGGGCCAATGGTGGCCTAATAAGTGGTAACATAAATAGAAACTATCAGAGTGGTTAGGGCGAAAGGCCAATCCGCTGATTCTGAATTAGTTATATGGAAAATAAGGGGGCAAGGGTAATCTTCCTGGAGTCAGAACTACTTAGGTATGAAGGGGACAGTTCTGCTGCTAATGTCCTGTTCCCCAATTGGTTCTTGATTTGTCAGTTCATGGTCCTAGGAAGAAAAGGAGATGCAAGGAAGGAGGGAGGGCTTTTTTCTGCCATGCTTTGGAGGAAGAACACAGCAACCTTGTCGGTCTGGGGGAGGTGGCGAAGGGGGGAGTCTATGGTCATGGATGTTTGGTAGGGGTTATGTGGGACTATCCACCGAAGTTTAGGGCAGGTGGAGACACAGAGATAAAAATATTAATAAGAACACACTTTTCGCAGAGCAATTGTGCCAGGAAGACAAATTGTAAAGGAACAAACTTTGTGTGTGTGTGTGTGTGTGTGTGTGTGTGTGTGTGTGTGTGT
>JADRCD010221450.1:31921-72033 GCA_019843815.1 Montemys delectorum | reverse complement strand
TCCCCTCCAAAAAACAAACAAACAAACAAAAACAAGAACAAACCCCTTTTGCCTATCCCCTCCCCATGCCTGCCACCCCACCCTCTCCCACTTATTGGCCCTGGCATTCCCCTACACTGGGGAACAAAACCTTCACAAGGCCGAGGTCCTTTCCTCCTATAGATGACCGAATTTCCGATCCTTTACTATACACATGCTGCCAGGTGTACTAGTCTTGACTCAATCAGGCCTGGACTAAATTATATACACAATAACTGTAGCTGAAAACAACTTTGAAAAATAAAAATCATATAATCCTCTGGCGAGATACTGAAACCAGAAAGAAAATGCAAGGTTTTCAATGTTTCCTCCAACCACATTGGATCTGGAGGAAAACTTCATTTTAAATCCTTTGTACCCAAACAGACATCATTTCCCTTTCCCATCCCTACACCAATGTGAGATAAAAATTCTGGAGAATTGATTTGAAATTGTATATGTTGATACAAGGAGAAAACAACTTTGATTGTTGTTCTTCCAGGATTGTCTGACTTGGGAACCTGTCAAAAATGTAGATCACTAGGCCTTGTCCTAGACTGAATTAAAGAAAGTGAGTTTCAGCAATCCATGTTTTAAACTTCAGTCGAGTTGATCATGTTATAAATTTGATAACCCAGGGGACTGAGTAGTAGGGACAAAATGGTTGCTTATAAAATCATGTAACAAGAAACCTACTCAGGCTTGAATTTCCAAAAAGCCTTGTTTTTCTCCATTGGAGAATGGGCCAAGAGCAGGGCTTGGGTAGTGAAAGGTAGCACAAAGCATTTGAGCAACCGTAGAGAAGAAAGTATAAGAAAAGGAGGTAGTGAGGTGTCTCACTAGTAAAGTATTTTCTGTGTAGTGTGAGTACTTAAGTTCAAATCATCAAGACCCATGTGAAACCATTTGGAGCAGGGCATATGTTTGTAATCCCATTATCCCTTCAGAGAGAGACAGGATAATCTCTGAAAAATTTCATGCTAGTCTGGTGTATATAACATCAAAAAAAAAAAAAAAAAAAGATCCTGACTAAAACAAAGTGAAAGGCAAGAAATGACAGGAGAGAGTGTCCCCCACCCTACACACACATCTTATGGCACACATGTCTGCCCTGACAGCACAAGTGAATCTGTACATGAACGCACACATATGTACATGTAGAAAGGGAATTAAAAAAAAAAAGAAAGACTGTGATTGTCCAAGCCATCAACCATCACTGCTGAATGATAGAACAAAACAGAGTGGACACAGAATGTAGAAGACTTTAAGTTGAGTTCTCCCACCTGCATTCACAGTGTGACAGATTTCAACAGTGGCTCTCCAGATAAAGGAGAGAAAGTTGCTTCAACTAAGAAACTCTGAGTTTGGTGAAGTTAGCTTGCTGCAGTCACTCAGTCAGTAGTACATATTTTTTCATATGCGTGACAAACATAAGACAGAGATGAATATGGTCTTGTACCACTCCTCAAAATACCTTTTCAGGCATAAGGGAAAGGTTTTTCAAGAAACAGACAGATACATCACAAAGAGAGGCGCAGACGATTGGAGACAATGCCTGTTAAAAGTGGGTGTTTGTTCTTATGATGATACTTGCTATCTACATAAACTGTCTCTCAGATTTTCAGAGGTGAGGCCAGTCCGATGATTGGCTAATGAACACCAGTCATTTAGAGACTTTTCAGCTTTCTTTCAGACCATCGAAAGCAATTCAGGTCTGTGAACATCACGTGAAATCAAATTTCAGGTGCTTATGCATCTTACCCTGGAAAGCCCTTCTTCATCCATTAACGAAATCAAGAGGAATTATTAGCAAATGATTGTTTTTCTCAGTCACATGGATTATGTCTAGTAAGATGCAAATTCTCATTAGTATGTCAGGTGTTTACTAGTAAAAGAAGCAAAAAAAAAAAGAATGATTTAGCATAGAACAAAAATGTATCCTTTATACAACATAGAGGAATTGTCAGTAAAATACTCTGGGTACTTTAGATATTATTTGTAAAAAAAGAAGTAATATTTCTTAGCATGAAAATGTGATCATGATGAAAAATAAAGTAAAAACAAATCAGATAATGAAGCATACTGAGTATATACTATGTTCTTAAGATTTATATTTCTTAAATCCTCTTAGGGGTTAGTACTAGAACATTTAAGATAATGTATCACTAACAAGTCTCTTCTTTTTATACCTTTTTGTATTGTTTTTAAACTTAGTATATAATATTCCTATAGGCAAAAAATAATATAAAATATAAAACCATTGACTCTTCAAAAAAATCATTATATGTATGTGTTCTGTGCCTGTGTCTGTGTGAATTTATGCTAAATGTATGGAGGTACATTTAAATTCTAAAAGAGATGTATTCTCTGGATCTGAAGTTATAGATGCTTGAGAGCTGCCCCACATGTGTACTGGAAACTGAACTGAGGACCTCTGGGAGAGTAATGTCAGTAAATGAGCTGAGCTATCGCTCCAGATCTTGCCTCCTTTAACGATGACGCACATTAATAAATTTCAACCCTGTTCTAAAAATATACAACCATATTATCTTTCACAACTTGTGCATTAAGTTATGCAGTATGAGTTGATAATAACATTTTGGAGTAAATAAAAGCACATCAGTGAAAAACTACACAATATATAAAGTACTCTATTCCAAGTTATCTATGTCTTCCTTTGGGAAAACTATTTCACAGTTCTCTGAATTACAGACTAGTGATGATAAGTGATTTTTCACTATGGGCACAGCAACTTCACCTGTTCCATTCAGCAAAAAGTTTCCTTCTCACTGTAGAAGAGACTAATTTTTCTCTCACTGGTAGATCCATTTGAGCATTTCTTAACTATATGTGCATGTTTGGGGATTGTCTCTGAGCTTGCAGTAAATTTTTATCAGCCTAATCATTGATAAATTGACATCACTAATTGTTAGAGTCTAACACATCATCACATTCATGCATGTATGAGAGTTTTTCTCTTACCATTTAAAAAGCCATCCTTTAACAACTATACTTTTAGCTAATATTTACTAAACTTCATATACACCAAATCCCTACTAAGTTTTTACAATATTTACCAATCTTATGACATCTACGCTTTTCAAATATGTCTCTCGTGTTAAGTATAAATAGGTAAAGAGTAACAGGTCATACATGGTAGATCAGGATTCAAATTCAGACTGCGTTTGGATGTGTCCTTCACTGTGTAACATACTAGCAATTATTCAGATGAGAAAACTAACCCTTAGCAAGTTTAAAACACCTTTTTATTTTATTTTCATCTGCTCAATAAATATTTTGAACAGCTACTGTAAACCAGGCATTGAGCTAGTCTTTGGAACAGAACAATAAGAGCAAAAATGTACTTTACCTTAAAATCTCATACCACCTAAATTTTATTTTCTTCAAGCTTCTCTTTTCCTTCCTTCCTTTCTTTTTTTCCCAAGACAGTGTTTCTCTATATATGCCTGGCTATCCTGGAACTCATTCTGTAGACCAGGCTGGCCTTGAACTCAGAAATCTGCCTGTCTCTGCCTCCCAAGTGCTGGGATTAAAGGCATGTGCCACCACCACCTGGCCCTTTCTTTTTTTACAAGTTAATTTAGAACATTTTTTGCTCGGAATTGTAACTTCTAGTATGTGTACTCTGAAATCTTCTTGTATCCTTCTACTGCCCAGTAAAAAGTAAATTCAAATAAGTATAAACTGAGATGCATCTTACACAGCCTCCCTTTGTGGGTTCCATCTTCTCTCTCTGGAATGTACTTTTCTTGACTTCTCTACTGAGTGGATCCTTGATGTACTCCTCAAAATTCTGCAGTGTTTGGAGCCTTCCTGTTTATCTCTGTTAAGGTACCAGTTCTTCCTGAAGCATTTCCTAGTCATGAGTTGTGATCCTTCTCTTCATTCTATTACCTTAAGCTTCTCCAGTCCTATTGCTTTAAGCAAACTGCAACTGTCTAATCAAATGTCTGAGTATATTAATATTATTTTACAAATCCTTAAAGATACTGATTTCACTGCTCGATTATCAGATCTTCACCTGGTTTAAAAACATACAAGTAAGTTCTTATCGACATGTTTACAAGTGAGTGTCAAATAAAGTAAAGAGTAACTTCTCTATATACTACAAAAGAGTTATTATCAGGGTACAGTATATTGGAATAAAAAGAACAAATTTAGAGGTTAAAACTGGATTATAATTGTGGATCAGCTATTTATTAGCTATAAAACCTTGGACAAATATTATCAATGAAATATACTTTAATTTACTTACAAGTAAAATGAAAATTAATATTTCTACCTTGTATTATTGTTGTAAAGACCAAATGGGTTAATTATTGAAGATCTGATGATAAATAAGCACCTAATAAATATGCTTTTCCTTCCTTTCTATTTCTGACTAGCTCTAAATTATTAGGACAGCATTTGGGCCATAACAGGATATCCTACACAAAGCAAGAATGGCTTCCCTGGGTAATATAGATGGTATTGCTAACAATAGTGAAGAGAATAAGAGGAAGTGGAAACAAATGAACCTTCTCAATGTTTCACCCTCCAGGGTTCAATGTGAGGGTCACAAGAGGACTTTGAACACTAAATGACCTCATAAACCATCCAACACAGTTAACCAGCTGTGGAGTTCAATCAGCACACATTCCTAAAGGCAAGGTGGTTCAGTAAGAGGCAAGAAACTAGGATGAGGACTGCCTTAAAGGTCATCAGGGATATGTGGTATGGAAAACATATGCCAAGGACATTATCAGACCCAGTGTCTTCCTGCTTTGTTCCTGCTCGGAAATGGAGACTGAGAAGAGCAATCTGACCCTATCTTACACTTCCAGATGCAAGTCAGAGCAGACAGCCCTCTTGCTTTTAGAGAAGACCACTTTCAATTCTAAGTAGCAATAAAGGATATTGGGAGCTGAACAACCAGATGCAATGCTATATTAATACTGAACAGTCCTACCTGCCATTTGACTTGAGATAAAACACTCTAGGCTTAAAGATCCATTTGCAGGGAGTAGGTTACTACTTAAACCCATGCATCGCTGCCTCAAACTCCTATTCTAGCTGTAGATACTGGCAGCCTCCAGCCTGTGCTGCTATAATTCCCACCTGCTCCTCCAAGAGAAGTAGTAACAGAAGAAGCATGGTACTTCAGAGGGAAGGTAGGACAGGGCTGTGGAAAGAAAAGTGCTTCTAGTACCTAACTGCCATGCTAATTTGGGTAAGGACTTCGGTAAGGATGATCCTGTATACAGAGGATCAGTTCCCCTCTGGAGCCTACAGTACTATGTCAAATTAACATGCATTAGAAAAATAATTGCACACTCTGTCAAAATAATACTTTTTAATGTACATTTATTTTTCACTAACGTGTGTTAATTTTATAAAACTGAATCTCATTAAGGCATTTTCAACCAATCATTCATTTAATGCATTTCAACCCTTCTGTCTCTTTTATTGTCCTCACTTATATATGTTCCTCTTCATCATGATCCCCCTTCATTTTCCTTAATATATTCCCACCGTTTTCAACTATTTTATAGATTACACAAGTAAGAAAAACTGTGCAACATTACTTTGTAAGTCTATTTTATTTGACTTCACATGATGTTATTCCATTCTATTTTCTTGCAAGCATGACTCCATTCCTTTTTATGCCTGACTGATACTACATTGCACATAATATGGTCAGCATATTTTCTTTATCCACTCATTTGCTGGTTGATGAGTCCCTGGGGTGACGCCCTGACTGCTGCTGTGAACAGTGCTCTTGAAAACATCAGTGTGGGTATCTCTACTCCATACTGATTTTGTTTTCTTCAGATACTGGTAGATTACCTGGTGTCTTTATTTTCACTTGGTCTCTTTTTCCTTAATTTCTTAAGCCAGCATGGGACCCATGGTGACATTCTCGTGTGTGTGATATCAGTACCCTTTGTTTTCATTCATACCTTACCATCCTTTACAGACACTTCTCTGGCCTCTCTTCCACTCCCTTTTCACATCATTCAAGAGCCCCCTTTTTTTAGACGCTCCTGAAGAATCTCTGTGCTGACTTCTGTATAACCCCCAGTATTGTTCACTTGCTCCAGTCCTCATTAGCCTTTTCTGTTATTGGTGTTCTTGGCCCAGATGAGGGGAAACGTCAGTGCCATTTTGTTTTCCCTTTCCCTGATGGCTAAAACAAGTTGCAGATATACTTCTTCTTGAGAACTCTTTGAGAAATTTATCTACTTATTGATTAAATTATTTGTTCTTTTGGTATTTAATTTCTAATATTTTCATTGAAATAGAATTGCATCAATGTCCTTCTTTTTAATCCCTCTTGCTCTTCCTAGCTAACCTCCCTCAAATTCTTCCCACATCTCCTTCCCTTTCACTCTTAAGTTGGTAACCTTCTTTTCTTTAAGAATTCCTCTCCAAGATGGCAGAGATGTCTTCACATTATATAAGCTCTCTATACTGTTTCTATGAGTATTTCCCTCACCCTTGTGTTTAATGTAATGTTTGATTGTTGCTATAATTTTTTTGTCTATTACTGTTCTCTTCCAAAAGTCATTCCTTATACCTAAATCTTGAAGTATTTCTCTCTTATAAACTTAAAAGTTAGAGTCTTATGATAAGGTCTTTAATTAGAGATCAATTTGATGGATGCAGTGGGGTAAAAAATGGCGTAAATATAGTACCCATGTATGAAATTCTGAAAACAGATAAAATTAAAATATTAAAGATCTTTAATCTTTTCCCATTTTTATACAAGAGTTTAGTTTTTTTCTTCTATGTGTGCATATCCTCTTCTCCCTGAATATGTTAGAGAGGATGTCTTTTCTCTAATGTGTGTCTTTGTAAAGAATCTGATGACTGTAGTAGTGTGGCTGTTTCTGGTTCTTCTGGTTTTGCTCCACTGCTATGTGACTTTTGTTTACATATGCATACCATGTGTTTCTATTATTGTCATTGCTGGTAGGTTGGTTGGTTTCACTATGGCTCTAAAATTCCTTGAAGTTGTATATTCTGATAATTCTGACATTGGTTTTCCCCACACAAGCATTTTGACTCCATGTGGTCTTTTGCGTCCCTAATAATTTTTAAGATTATTTTTCTTGTTTATAAAAATACCAATGCAAAAATTCCAATGTAATTTTGACAGAGACTGAATTGAGTTTGTTCATCACTTAGTAATGTGGCCATTTGCATGATAATAATTTTATCAATCCCCGAACATGAAATGCCTTCCCACTTCCTAATATCTTCATCAGTTTTCTTCTCTACTTCCTTTCCTCCCTTGGCCTATCTTTCATCAATATTGTTACATACATATTTTATATACATGTCGCTTTATTCTGACTACTGCTTCTGGTGAGGTTCATCCCATTGCTGTTTATTCTTCTGAAGAGTTTTTAGATCCAAAGACCTTTATATAATTGATCCGTGTATCATTTATGAGACTTACCATCTTGTGATTTCCATGACTGTTAGTGGTGCCAATATTTTATCTCAATTTCCTTATCAGAGGCGGTACTGCCCAGGATTCCCAGCCCAGTGTCAGCACTAGGGGCACTATATGGTTGTGATTCACTTATTTTTGTGGAAATTGTAATCTATATTGTCAAAGATATTATCCAATTTAACATCAAGGGTCACACAACAATATTTTCAGAGGGAAAAGAAATGATTTGAGAAATGAGATGGTAGAAACTTTATATAATAAATAACAAGTTATGATGTTCTTACAACAAGACCCTTCTCTTGCTTTTGAGTTGAAGTATCAGGATTTTAAAATTAATATCATCTATTGTATTTTGATGCCTTTTGTAAAGGGTGGTAAAATGAATTACCAGGAAAAATTAAATTTAAAAGATATCAAAACTCAAACTCAAATTATATTACTAGATTCAATAGAAATATGGTTAACTCAAAGTACTATACTACCAAACCACTTTCAGTTTTTGTGAGGGACTGTGAAGAAAAAGCTGTTTGCAACTACCCTTCCTGGACTGGACTTACAAAAACACTGTGGCATCATTTGTATAGTGGTTTCAGGATCACCATAAAAGCTGGATTACATACATCCTACAGGTGAAATGTAAGACAATGGATGTTGAAGAAATTATTGGCAACCAAGTGTTTCCCTCCATCTAACATCAAGGGCAAATACTGGAGGTTCTTTGCTCTTCAGAGAAAAAAAGCAAAACTAGAAATCAGTTCTAATAACAAGGGATTTTCTCTGTGCAAAATGAGAGTCAATATCTGAAATGCTTCAAACTCTTCAACAGAAAAAGTAACATTCGTTATCTATGGCTTTTATGAAAAATTCTTTGAAAAGTTTACTGCTGTACACACATAATGTATCTTGGTCATATTTATTTATGACTTCTTCCTTCCAATATCCCATGTGTTCCTGAAAACACATTTTCCTCCCAAATTTACATCCTATATTTTTTTAATAACCCACTGAATCCAATTAGTACTGCCCATGTGCACATGGATGTGGGGTCACCCATGGAGACATATTCCAAATTCCATTGGCTACTTCCTCCAAATAACACTGACTCTCCCGCCAACAACAGCCATTAGTTGTAAGCAGCTCCGGTCTTAGGAGGGAGACTTCACTAACTCCTCCATCAGTCATGCTTGAATTTTGAACTTAATTTTAACTTGGATTTTTGGCTTAATTTTGTGTAGGTGGCCAACATGCTGTGGCTTCATTATGGTATATCAAGAAGCTATTAAGCCACAGTCTTCTTCCTATCCTCCAGTTCTTTCTACTCCCTCTGCTATAATGTCCCCTGAGTCTTTGATTAGGCATTGACATAACTGTCCCATCTACTGCTGAGCTGAGCATTCACATTTAATTTTCTTCACTATTTTGGACAGCTATATGTCTGCATTAAATACTTTACTCTGCAATAAGAAGCTTCTATGCCCAAATTTGAAAGATGTGTGTGTAAGTCTATGAATATAAGCACAAATATTTAGGAGGCAGTTTAACAGCACCACCATTTAGCACAATAACATTAGGAATTTCTTCTGTAAGGCCTATGAGTTACCCCTAGCCATGGATTTAGGCCATGTCTATAGTACCAAGCATGACTTCCTTCCAGTGGAGTAGGTGTCAAAGTCAATCAGGAGACTGATTGGTTATCCTCATAAATAGTGTCACCACTATTCCATCTGTAGTTTTATTTTGCCTTGAGCTTAATAAGTTAGCATGTAGGATCTAATGGTGGGTAGGACTACTGATATATTTTCTTTCCCAATGTTCTTAATAGCACCTTCTAGCACTATGAAAACTAAGCAGCAAAGAGAAAAAGAGAGAGAGAGAGAAAGAGAGAGAGACAGAGACAGAGTGACAGATACAGAGACATTGAGAGACAGAGACAGAGAGAGAGAGAGAGAGAGAGAGAGAGAGAGAGAGAGAGAGAGAGAGAGAGTACTATCTTCCTGGTCAGGACAATAATGAATTTTCTGGCAGCTTAAGTTTGTAATGTCTTCAGCAACAGACTCATACTATCTAGTCATTTGTGTTTCTGAAGATAAAAGTGTAATTGTCATACTAGCTCATTTATGAACCTCTCTGTGAATCATTTGTTCATATAATTTCTGTATGTTTTCTATCCTCATAGACAGTGTTTTAACTTTTCCCCAATCCCAGTGAGGTTGGTACTGGTGTGTTCTTACATTGCTGATGAGAAATCTATCTTATGAATGCTTAATGAGTTACTACAGAAAGTTGCTTATGAGTTTAAATGGTATTGGTATTGAAGTCCATTGGAGTCTTCTAGTTTCCATCCACCGGGCACTTACTTTTCTTCTCAATCTTCCTTTGCCATAGGCAAAGAATCTACATGTATAAGGAAATATAGAAAGTATATTTATTTTTATGAAGAAAATGAAAATATCTCTTCACAAAGCCCCAAGAGAAGATATGTGTGCATGCCTTTAAAAATATCCAACAGTCATATTGTATTTACTTTGTAAATTTAATCTCCACATAATTAGTAACTCAAGAAGCCAGAATTCCTTTATTGATGGATATTTCCCTTAGTGTGTTGTGGTCATCTGGTCTTTTCTTGGAAAAGTAAGATGCTGAATACTTTTCTTATTCACAGAGTAAATCCTTATAACAAATAGATTTGTTTTCTAATAATTTTAGAAACTCAAATTAAAACCTTTTAAATTATTCCTAAATATGATTAGATTCCATATATGAGAAAGTGCTGGGATTGCACTTTTCTCTTCTTGAGTTACTAATGTGTTGAAACTGGCTTATTCTCCTCCCTGAATAAGTTTTGAAGGATAGGATAAAAGTATTTTATATAAACACAAAGGTAAAAACCTCTTTGTAGTGTTTCTAGGTGAAGAAGAAGCACCTCCCTTCCAGTGAATCTACAAAACCAATTTAGTATGTTTCTTGGACACCTGAGTCAGACTCCTTTAACTAAGACCACAGGCATCACCTTTCAATAATGTCATTTATTTATGAAGCTATCAATAGTTTAATTGAGTAGATCAGAGCTCTCATAGCCAAGAACCTCTCGATGAGTAGATCCACCAAAGAGCACTATGAGGGACATTTCATGTCCAAAACATATTATGATCCCATGAAAATGTCATTGATCTCTTTGAAAGATGAGCCCACTAATGCTCTGATTATCTAATTAGTGCTCACTAGCTGTTCTCTCATCATGATCATGCTGGAGATCATGTTTAATGGTGTCAACTGGACTAAATCTGGGATTATCTAAAACCCAAGTAGTAGGGTACATCTGTGAAAGTTTTTTTTTTCTCAATTAAATGATTTGAAGTGGGAAGACACATTTTTATCTATATATTTCAGGGTGGAAAGATTTACATTTAATCTAGCCCATATCTTTTGATGGCATTTAAAGGACATGGAAGATGGAAGCTTCCTTTCTTTACTTTCTTGCTCTTGTTACCAAATCCATTCTGTCACTGGCATTAGAGCCTACTTCTTCTGAATTTTAGTGTATACAAAAGATCAGCTGAGACATTCAGCCTCATGGATTGATCATCATCTACTGGATTCTTGGACTTTCTGTTAGTAGGCAGCCACTGTTGGACTATCTAGACTACAGTCTGTAAGCAATTCTAGTAATTTTCCTTTCTCTCTCTCTCTCTCTGTCTTTTTATTTATATAAATAGAAGATATATAGATTCTTATGATAGATAGATGAAAAATTGATAGGCAGATAGATAGCTATAGATGATAGGAGATAGATAAGTGATAGAAAGATAGACATATAGGTACATAGATGTATAGATATATGGATAACATATATACATAGGTATATGGTTGATTGATAAATAGATAGATAGATAGATAGATAGATAGATAGATAGATAGATAGATAAGGATTCATTCTATAAGCTCTGTTCCTCTAGAGAACACTGACAAATATACCAAGTACCAAGTTTCACACACAAGGAACTTTAAAGAATATAACTTCATATCAAATCCTATCAAGCCCTGTCTGAGTTCTTCCATTAAAGAATCACAATTATGCCTATGATGTGTTCTATAGCACATGTATCTACTGTCGACTTACACTGACAAAGATCATATCTGCTCATCCATTTATCTATCCCCAGTATCAGAAATACTGGTGAGTACTTAGGTGTTCAGTAAACTCCTGTTACATGAATTAAATTGGCAAAGCACCAAGGTGGAACTTTTTGAATTATGTGTACTTGTAGGACTTGTCTGCATGCTGACAAAATGGGGCGGGTGGCATGTGTTTAGTTCTTCTTCCCTTTTATAATCTTGGCTGTGAAGGAAATAAAATAGCACTCAATATTCCTATTACCATTGTCATAGGAATGAAAGATCTCAAGACCTATAAAGCTTAATACACAATTAACATCAGGCCTTGCTCTTCTCATTGGCTCATTATTCTCTACTTTTTCTGTCTAGACAGGTACCTCAACTTTAACCTACAGAGGTAATGAGAACAAAAGAGAGAAAGTACAGAGAAGAAAGGAAATCATAATCATGGTAAATTTAAAAATCAAAACGCAGCAGTCTATTACTGTTCTGTCACTCAAAGAATACAGAAAATACCTGATCTCTCATCCTCAGAATTGAAATGTAGGCAGAGCTGAGTATCTCCATGTGTTACATGGAATTCTTCATAGTGGTAATTTTGAAACATAAACAATAAAATGCTTGCTTCTACTACTTGGATCCTTATAAAATATGGTATGTTCATATAAAAACATTAAATATCTGTCTGTTCAATCAAGTGTTTGTTAACTCTATGGAAATTTTTAGCTACTCCCTTAGTCTAAGGATGCATGACACATACAAGAGGGAGTCAAGGCATTTATGATAGTGATTTGGGTTGGTGAAAGATGCACAAGGATTGGACATCTCATGGCCAGTACCTCCTAGAATGTCTAAGAAAAGAAGAATGAAGATCCAGCAGTTCAGTGAGGGTGGTACTGAGGGGAAATAAGTCTGATTTTAATGTTCCCTTTTTTGTTTTTAAGGCTTCCCATGCCATCCCCAATATGACAAGGGGCTGTTACTCTAAAACTTCCTTGCAAGGCCTTGGACAATGCACTATGGCACAACTCAGTTGTCAGATTTAGTTGTCTCTTCTATGCCATATACCTATGGTATATTGAAAATTGTTGTGACTACCAAAGTCAAGACTCAGGTAAAACTTTCAGAATAATAACAGTACAGTGACTTGGTGCTCAGAATGCCTTCAATCACATATTCACTTGATGTCCCTAGTAGCTATGCCAGATATTATAATAATTAGCCTGACTTTTCACATGGGGATATAGAGGTTCAGGAGCTGAATCTCTGGTCAAGATGGCATCTCTGACATGGCAGTGTCATATTTTGTTGCAAAGTGTCAATCTCTAGGGTCCATGCCAACAGCCCCCTAGGCAGCAATATCTCTTGTTAAATGGTTTCTCTTTCAACCTGTCACTTCAAGATAACAAGGATGCAATGCTCTAACTGTTGGCTGTGTTATTTTTTTTTTCTGTCATAACACAGTCAGTTGTGCCATTAAAAGAAAAGTTTACATAATACACCATCTAGGGGTCCAGTCCTGACTCTTCACTTACTCTTGCTGAAGCCAAGCAGCACTGATCAGTCAAATGGGAATCGATGCAGTACTTGCTAGAAGTTCTTCAGCACTTCATCCTTCTTTGAGAGTGGTTTACATGCTAATCATATTCTTGTCCCCGCTTCTGCATCACAATGAGAGTTTCTATTTTGGAATTTTATTGTCCACTGCAGCTTTGAGAAATTCTTACTCCAGCTTGAATCTGACATTGGCTGCATTTCAAAGGCACTTGGACCTGGCTTTAGTGAATCTAGTTTTACTCACCTTCTTGGCACAGCTGTGTACCTTTCCCAGAGAGGAAAACAGGCTCTGCACCTACTCCTTTAAAACAATTAGATGTGAACAAAGTTGGCTAGAAATAAAACAAATTTATAATATAATCCTTGTCTGGTGAAATTAACTCAAACGATTATCTTCAGACTTCTTTTTATCTCTAAAATTAGAAATGCTAATCACTACTTCTTTGCTGTAAAAACACTGTGGATTTTACAATGAATATGGCTATGAATCTTGTTCTCATGGCACGTCTTATCCAGGTCTTTAATGACCTTTTTAACTTGTATAAGGAGCACTGCACACTCTCTGGCAGCTGGAAAGTTTCCCAATTCCAACACATATGCTTAAAAGAGTATTTTGTGGCATGAGTTTATTTTTAATACCCATTCATTCTTTTCCTATAAATTGGCTTTATGTAAATAAAGCTCTTTTTTTGATTTTTCATTTCTAAAGTCATGTATATAAACATTAATATCATATATATTAAGAAGTACCATGTGATGATGCTTTTCTTTTTTTTAATTGAAAATAGATTCTTCTCTCATACAATACATCCCAACCACAGTTTCTCCTCCCTTGCCTTCCGAGTCATTTTTTTATTATAAGTTTGTTACATAGATATACTCACCGAGCAGATCTATCCAGGCTCAGAAAATCAAAGCACATTATTCAAGGCACGAGAGCCAGCTGATGACATGTCTTAGTCCTCTTTGATTCAAGGCACTATGATTTTTTCCTACTTCCTCACTCTGCTATTTTCTTGAACCTTTGTGGGAAGGTCCTAATTAAATAAAATACCACATGATAATCACTGAGTAATTATTTCATGCCCGGTATCAAAGAGAAGGACTTACATTACTAACTTCCTGACCTTGGTACAGAAGAGTTTCTATGACAATTGCTGTTTTCCAAATGATATGATTCAAAGTCAAGAAAGAGACTTATTTATTTAAGAACTTAAGGCAAAATTAACCAAGAATTCAGGATTTTCAGAAAACTTCTATATCCAGACGCTATTCAAAGCAGAGTAGATACAGCAAAGTTCAAAGCATACAAACAATTTCTCTAGACAGTGCTATAATGAGTGGAGGCAGAGAAGGGACCATGGATGAAGTCACCACAGATATGTGGTGTCTGCAAGTTAGCTAGTTCTCTAATCACTGTGTATGGTTCCGTCACCTTTGTGTAATGTCAAGGTGCCTGTGAGTTGTTGGGAAGGTTTTTTCTCTGACTTAATGGACAAACTTTTCATTCAAGATGGAATAAATAAGAAACCAGCAAACTTCCTTTATGTGAAGTCTCTATCTTGGGAAGATGACTTTGGGCCACACTGTGAGCATCTTTAAAAATGAGGGAAGAGGACCAGGAAGACAACACAGATGGTGAAGTTGCTTGCCACCACATCTGACAATTTGATCCATGTTTGGGTTTTACATAATAGAAGGGAAGAACCAACTTCCACACGTTTCCTCTGAGTTCCACAGTGCAATGATTTCATGAACATGCACGTTTTGCATGCATATGTGAGCATGTGCACACACACAAACATTCACCTATGCATACTCACATGCACACACTAAACGTAATATTTTTGGTACTAAAATTTTTTAATTGAATTAGAATTATATCACCCCCCATTTTCTTCTCTCTCAGCTACCATCCCTGAACACCTCTCATGCTCCTTCAACTCTTAAGCCAATAGCCGCTTTTATTATTTTCATTGTTGTTGTTGTTATATATTCTTGTCCATGCGTATTTATGTATTCATGCATATGTGTATATACACCACATGTACAAGCATACATATACATATGTACATGACCACATACATGCATCCTGTACACACACACACACACACACACACACACAAATATATATCACGGCTTACTACTTGCACTGGATAATCGATTAGGGGCCTCATTCCTAGGAGAATGTAGTTTTTCTCTCCTCCCTAAATCTTGTCCTTACACCCACAGACATGTGTAGTTACCACCCCTTATCTTCTTTCAAGAAACCTACTTTTTAAAGCAAATAGAAACCATTACAGGGAACTACACTGGACACAAGGCAGAAATCCACAGACTCGGGGTGCTCAGTCCCAATGAATACGGCCCTAACAAGGTTCTTGGATCTATGATTTAGGTAACACTGCATATATCAACACACTCTCCCCCCCCCCCACACACACACACACTCACACATCATTTAAAGCAATAAAAATGGGCCTAAAAATAAGGTAAATCCATGTATAATGAAACACAATACTTACTACATTCAGGAGGCAGGAGCAGGCAGATCTTTGTGAATTCCACACCAGCCTGTTGTTACACAAACTATGTTACAGAGCAGCTGGGGCTAAATAAAAAAGACCCTATCTCAAAACTAAAATTAAAAAAAGGAAAAAAGGAAGGAATAAGATTTTCTATTTGCAAAATATTTTCTTTGGAAACTGAAAGAATTTTCTAAAAAAGAAACTATGTAATATGTTTTAAAATGATGGAAAATGGGCAAAGACTTTAGGTGGAATGTTTAGAATCACATACAAGTGTTCACATGCAGTGTCTTTAAAGGCTAGAAGAATAGAGATTGGGGTCCATCATGCAGAAGGTATTCAAAGATCTTAGAATTGGTTACTTGTAAAAAAGGATCATGAGCACAGTTAAAGAAGGACAGATTTGTACTAAGTTGATGAAGTCTAAGCTTCAGGGTATCTTACTTTCAAAGAACCTCTCTATGGCCAGGGGGTGAAGGACTTTGTTGATGTGAACAGCCATTGGCATTCAAAGAGCATTTGAGATGAGAGACTTCAGTAGAAGAAAGAAAGAAAGAAAGAAAGAAAAAAAGAAAGAAAGAAAGAACTTTAGTAGAAATGTCTCAAATCCAGCAGAAAGTTATGAACTTTTATACCTCAATTTTCTATAATTAAGAAGTTAGAGAGACATTAATAAAATGTGAGTAAAAATTCAAATTCTGACAATTAAATGATATAGATAATGTTATTTCTTATTTCTCTTCATAGAAAAAGAATGGGAAAATGTGATTGTGGTATTTTATAGGGATTTGAAATTTTAATTTGTTTTAATTGATGTCCTCATTATAAATGTTTACTTTTGGATAGAATTTATTTTATAATTCTAAATTACTTTCTATTAATTTGTAAAGCCTGACTTGATTTAGGAAGATAAACCAGCATAAAGGAGTGTCCCATCAGATACACTTCTCTTGACTATGATGAATGGTTTTTCCCATGTGCTATTTAATGTGCTTTTCTGTGTCTATGGAGGATGTTGACAATTATTTCAGGGATCTTAGCCCAAAGTTTCCTTTTCCTTCAGTGTTTTTTTGTGGTTTCAATAATAAAGCCATAACAACAGTTTTGGAAATAGCACGCCCTTCTCTATTTTTGAAAGAGTCTGGAAATAATTGACTTTATTTCTTTAAGAATATGATAAAACTCAACCACAAAATCACCAAGTCTTGAAGTTTGTGTAGTTTATTATATGAAAGTCAATAGAACTGTTAATCTATTTTAACAGAATGAGAGAATACATATGCAGATACGCATGCATGTATACATATACATATACAGACAAACAAACATACATATATGTGACCTGAAACTGTAGAACTAAGAGAGAAATATTATGAATAGCATCCTGATAGTGGTCAACACAAAGAGGTGTTTTTGCATATAATTCTAAAAGTACAGACAACAAAACCAAAGATAAACAAATAGTTACAATAATGTGAAAGCTTACATGAATCAGAAGAAATGATTAACAGAATGAAAAAACCAATGAAAGAGATCTTTGCAAAGCATGCATCTGATTTAGGAGTTAATATCTAAAATATACAAAGAACAGCTCAATAGCAGGAAAATAAATTTGCTTGATTAAGACAGACAACATTTCAATGAAGACTTTTTAACAGAAAAAAGTAAACAGTCAATAGGAATATGAAATAATATTTAACATTAGTGATTACAAAGGAAGTTTTAATTAAAACTAAAATGAAAGGAATTTCAAATTCGCAGGAAGTAAGCACAGACTTTAGGTAGAAAGTTGGCAAGGCAAAACTGGTTCTTGTCTTAAGGAATAAGATCCTTAAAGATCTTGTAATAGGGATACATATCAATCAGACATAAAACACTGAAAATGCTTTTCATTTAAATAAGATTTCATATGTGTCTACTCTTGTTAATGTTATTTTTATTTTTTGACACAAGACCTTATGTACCCTAGGCTGGCTTCAAACTTACCACATAGCTAATGGTGGTAACTTCTGATCCTTAGGCTTCTACCTTCTAAGGGCTGAGATAATGGAGATGTGCCATCACGCCTAGCACTCTGTAGTGCTCAGGATTTAGCCTAGAGCTTTATTCATGCTAGACAAGCCCTATACCAACTGAGGTATATTCTCAGCACTAATCATTTCTGGAATCGATTACTTTGGGGCAGAGATTGGTGGCAGACAAAGTATTACATTAATTATTTTCCTCATTGTTCTGTGATCTTATTTCCTGTCAGAAGTAACTTGCGGGAAGAATATTTTGTTTTGGCTCGCAATTAAAGCAGTTAAAGCCCATTGTGATGGAGGAGGCTAGGTAGCAGTATCCAGAACTTGTACTAGAGCCTGCTGCAGATCCACAGATTGGGAAGCAGAGAACTTAGAACAGAACATAGCAAGGCTGTTACTTGGAAAGCCTGCCTCCAAACAACCTACTTCATCAAGCTAGGTTCTACTGTAAAAGGTTTCACAGGATCTCAAAACAGCAGTACTAGCTGGAGACTAAAAGTTCAAAGGCATCAATGGATAGTGTCAACTTAGAAAGGCAACTCAAAGCAGTTAAGAGAGAGTTTAGCATCTGGAGAGATGGCTCAGTGGCTAGGAGCACCAACCACATTTCCTAAAGTCCTGAGTTCAAATCCTAGCAACCACATGGTGGCTTACAACCATCTGTAATGAGATCTGATGCCCTTTTCTGGACTGTCTGAAGACAGCTACAGTGTACTTACATATAATAAACAAATAAATCTTGGGGAGAGAGAGATTAGAGACAGAGACAGAGACAGAGACCAAGACAGAGTTTAGTTGGAACAAAATTTGAGTGATCATAGCCCAGGCACAAAGATTTAGATTAGCCCATATTCTGTGTTTCCACTTAAGAGGTGAATTTTTTTTTATAGTAACAGAACACAAAAGTCATAAATTAAGGCACTTTACAATACATTGGTAGAAATTGTTAATAGTTTTTTTCTCTTGGTGATGTAAATATGGGCCAGATCAGACCAAATTAAAAGCAGATGAATGCAGGTTTATTAGGCGCTACTTCCAAGTGGGTTCACCTGTTCCAAGGAATGGGACCAGGGAAGTCGCTTCCCCAGGCTAAAGCAAGGGGGTCTTATAGACCTTAGGTGAGGGGTGACACATGTCAGCTAGAAGCTGGGATTGTGTCCCTATATGGTCAAAGCTCAGCATTTAGGATGGGATTTGGGAGGCTGGCAACATCAAAGGAGGTTTCCAGGAAAGCAGAACTAGGTTCTTGGTGCTTTTCTTTGTTTAGAGGCTCTCTGAGCAGGTGGGGAAGGAACAGAGTTTCCCAGCTAGTGTGAAGGTAAACAAGGGTTCCAACCAAACAACTGTAAGTAGGCAGGATATAGTAAGGCAGAAAATTTTAGTTAAATGTGTCATGTTCTTTTAGCCTTTTGATTTTAGAAACTGGGTTTCATTAAGTTAGCCATCTCAAAAGTTTTTAATTAATCTTTTAGTTATAGGACCTTGGTGCAGACAGAGGTGGAAAGGAAAGGATATTTCAGGGGTCCAAGATAGTATAATTGGTCTCAGGACTTCCAATATTTTTATATCTCCATGATGGTTCAAATTCTAAATGGTATATTAGCCTTATAGAATGTTCAGTTGAAGATTCAATTTCTTGCTGGAAACTTTTGTTTCCTGTGGAGATATTTCATATTGGAATCACAACACTCTTCTCTAGACTCACATATGCTAATGGCATCTCGCAGTGTTAAGCGCAGTCTATCCAATTTCAAACATTCACCTAGTCTTAAGAGTATCAACTGTTCAACTGTTGAAAGCCCAAAATCTCCTTTAACACAATCTTATAACTGTGAGCCACTATAAAATGAATTGCAATTTGATATACCAATATATATTGGTGCCTAGTAAACATTTTGATTCCAATAGGAAGGAACAGGATCACAACCAGGGGAGGTTGGACTAAAGCAGTAACAAATCCAACAGCACAAACATGTCCAATATCCAGAGGGGTCACAGCATTTTTTGTACTCCAGTGGGTTAGAGTTATCCCCTCTCTTACAGCAAGCACTGTTGCCTACAGCACATTCTGGCCCAACAGTTACTGTAGCTTTCTTTGGCAGATATTGTGTAGCAATTTCCTCTCTGATTAAAACTTTCTATCAGAGAAAAGGTTTGTTGAGACACAGGATGTTGGAGGGGAGATAAAATAAGAGATTCCAAGGGGAAAAACTCCTTAAGACACAGGATGTTAGAAAGTAGTTGGAGCAAAAGGATGTTTTTAGAGGAGGTGAGAAATTCCATCCTGTCTGGAATCTCATTAAGCCCAGGAAGTAAACAACTCAAAGGCTTCAGGAAGTTCCTAAACTAATCAGATACACTAGGCTCCTCCTCCTCCAAGCATGTAAGCTGTCAAGGGACATTTTCTCAGAGAAGCTGAACTGCCTAGAGGAGATATGGATCAGCCAAGCTTACTGGAAAAAAAAAAAAAAAACTATACTAACGGAGCTTCCTCAAAGAAGCAGAAATCAGATGTCACCTCAAAGAATCATTAATCAACTGAGCTACCTATACAAGAAGCTCAGATTCTGTGAACTGCCGAACGCTCTTCAACATGTTATTCATCCACAAACTTGTCTAACACTCAGCATATGTCCAGATGTCATGAATTGTCAAGATGCTGGTGTGGTTTTGGTGATGTAGCTACCCTGAGACATTTCTGTTTCTATAAGTAATACCTCTGCAATAGTCTTATAAATGATCCCAGTAAAAAGGCATTAGTTTGGCAAGTTGGACTTTGGTGATACTCTTACTGCAACCCTTTCTGGGATGAGTAAAGATTTCTTTACTTCTCTCCAAGAATGGTGTGCAGATGACCTACATTCTTGGTATCATAAATATCCTGGGGTCTTCATTCCAATTTCGACATCAGCTGTAGAGCTCTATATATTTGTCTTGGAGTCTGTCTGGACGACACCCTCTGGTCCACATTGCCTGGCCCAAGATGGTTATATTCTTGTGCCTTGCCATAAGTCTTCGTAACACTCTCATGCTGACATCCTCCATGCCTTCAAATGCAGTATCATAAAGATGACAGAGTCCTATTGAAAACAATCTGCAAGCAGATTGTTGGCCCCCTCAATGCTGTAGTGGTTTTTGTCTCAGTGCCTGACTTGAAAAAATGTTTTTCCAGATGATTTTTGCTTTAGTAAAGTGGCCTAGGTACTCTAGATTCTTTGACATTCTGTGGTTGTATTTTTTAGTGAAAATTATTCAAATGTGTTTACTTTTTGGACACTAGCTTCATAATGTGGAGAATTGCCTTCCAGGTTATCACTCCTACTTCCCTGGTCAAACTGGGTGCTTTGTGAGGACACTAAGGTCTTCAATAGGTACAGCTGCTTTGTCAGCCCCGCCATCTACTTCAAACACAACTGTATGCCTTTCATTTAAAATGCACAATTTCTCTCTCTCTCTCTTTCTCTCTCTCTCTTTCTCTACCCACCATTGTAATGAAGATACATAAAGCCATGTTAAATGGTATTCATGGCACATCCTGTAGGTTATGCTGTCTTGATTCCTCCACAGTATGTGTGTGTGTGTGTGTGTGTGTGTGTGTGTGTGTGTGTATAGCAGCTTCATTCAAAATTTCAGGACATGGCCAGGTTCTTTTTCACTTGAATTCAACTTACAACATTCTAGGGCTTCTCTAGACCTTAGTGCCAGCCTTTTGAATATCCTTCCCACAAATCAGTTCCAAAGGCCCACCTAGCATGTCTCTAACCAAGTTTATCAAGGCCACCTCTCTGATAATTTTCTATATTATCTTCTTTTCTTAATCATTGTTATAGGCTAGCTGATAGAAACAATGTAAAGGCACAAGATTTCATAAAATACTGTCCATCATAATGAAGAAGCTATGGAGCCTTGGGATGTATCTTTGGAGTTGGGAACTATGGTGCAATTTCCTCATATCTCAGTAGTCAAGTATGAACCAGAGAACAGAATGCGAGTGGTCAGAGGCTAAGGTAGGAGTAGTAAGGTTTGAGGGGACCAAAGTAAGTAAAAATAGGTCTGTATGTCATAAATACATTCAGGGAGTCTGTTGTATAATAATAACATTAAGTATTAAAAATTGGGAATAAAGTAAGTTTTCAATATTCTCAGGATATATGAGGCGATACAGTGATAGATATTAGCCATTTTACAATGTACTATGTCCAATGTCCAATGTACATATACTAATATACTATGCATATATATATATATATTATATACACATATATACATATATTCACATATATACACATATATACATATATATGTGTGTGTAAGTATATGTGTATTATAAAATAAAAAATTAAAATGTGAGGACATACATGTTTAGTGAGAATAAACATAAGTTGCAGAGCTATTCACAATGATGATAAGAACATATGGGCACTGAGACAATGCACAGTAACTGCTGAGCTATCAGCCCTACATCTCAGAAAAGAGGATGTAGGAAATGATGAAACTATATACACACAAGGAAGTCAGCTTTGCAGTGTTTGTAGTTGACACAAAGGAAACAGCTAAAATCTCAAAAAGCAGACTATAGACAGGGGGGAAATTGAACAGGGAAAGAACATTTACAAGATTGTTCATTGTGTCATAAATAAAGGCAGACCAAATATCTCCAGGCACTCTTAGGTCATGTCTGAGATAAACATGAATGAGATCGTGAAATTTCAGCTGAATATTCAAAGCTGTCTATATGAGCATAACCAAGATATTTCAAAATCGTTGAAATTACATTACCATGTCTTTTTTTAAACTTGTTTGTGCATCTGTCAGTCTGGGTCATTCTGAGTGTGATTCTGCAACTCTATTTAGAACAGGCAAAGAAAGCACAAGATTTGGATCTACAGAGGATGGACCTTGTTCCTCTTACTACCTCTGCTGTCAAGGGAAAAAGTCAGTGCCCTGTGTTCACTAGACTTATTTCTCTTCCTACCAGGCTTATAGAGCCTATGCCAGATCCATTCTCCCATGGGATGGGTCCATCAAAGTGACTGATTTTGGTCAAGGGAATGTGGGCAAGAAGTGATATTAGTAATTTCTAGTCTGGCCATGCTCAGCATTCTTCAAATGACTTTTCAGGCTCCTATTTTTTTCTCTCTGTGTCTTCCTTAGATGGAGACCTATTTCAGATCTCTGAGGCAACAGAAGACATTGGTACCATAAGGACAACAGAAGAAACTGGGTCTCTATATCGCCACTTGGACTGCCATTTGCCATACTGTCAATGGGAGAAAGGTACTTTATAAGGTAAAAAATTGGAACGTGTGTGGCTGGTTACAGAAAGAACATATCCTGCTTCATACAGCACATGGTTTCAACTCTTTGAGTCTCAGTTTCACTATCTGTTCTACAATTCATTGGCTCCCATAAGGACGGAGCATGTAGCATGTCTACATACACATACATTCTGTGTTTATTCTCATCTCTGTTCATTTTATGCTCACACGCAGACTTGGGCAAGGCTGTCCCATTGCACATGTCCATAGGTTGCCAGATAATTTTATGTATGTCTCAAATACAATATGAATCATGGCTTTCTCTTGTACCCCCCCCCAAGACACGTGAGTAAATTTCAAAGAAAGAGCATAGTTACTTCTCAATAAATGTGACAAAAGCAATTGTTATCACTTTAATGAAAAGATTAAGTAAAGCAACAATTCTTTTAAAAGTAAAATAATTTCTAGCCTTTCTATCATGACTTGGTAGTGTCCTTGTATATAAAAACAAAGGATATTTAATCTCTTATTTAAAATTGTCTCAATTACTCCTCTGTTCTGATAATAAAACAGCCCTTAGGTATCTTATTTCATATCAAGTAGACAAATGAAAGTCTGATCAATATTCAGCTTTAGTGCTCAGGCCCATTTTATGTTGATTGGGACCTAAGGTTCCCCAGCAACAATTGCTACCAAGTCAGTTTGCTCTTCAGATGCCTATGGGTGGAATTGAATGTGTACCAACTGGAACTGATTACTTGAAACTTGAACAGTTCAGAGTTTAATAGAGTTAATTTGGGCATTCTACCTACCACCAGGCTGTCTGTATTTTTAAAGTCATATAAGAGCCAGTATTTTAGGCAATGCAGGGGGGCAGGCATTGTCACTGTGCTGTGACAGTCTAAAAGGCAATCCGATAGGCCCTCACAGCAGATTTAAATCTTCAGGAAGAAACTGGTAGAAGCAATGGCAAAGGAATGCATTTTTAGAAAGTGGCTTCCTATAGCCATTTGCCTTCCATTTGTGTGAACATCTGAACAGAGAAAAAGAAAAATGACAACATTGCTAGATTCTGACATCTGGAAATTGTGAAGCATACAGTTTTTACACTAATTTAATGCACATTCTCACATTACAGTCATGTTTAACAGTTACCCATGTGCCACTCAGAGAGATGCATTGTATGAAAAGAATTTTGGCAACACAGTCTCTTCAGGCTGTGGACATAAGAAAGAAACACTTGTGCAGACTACCAAGTTAGCATTTATTCAGCTAACTTCCCAGAATGTGAGGATTGGAAGAGAATTTAGAACCTAACTCATGTCATTCCTTTTTCTAACATATGAGGAAACTGAGTCTCCAACACCAGGAGTGACTTACAATAAAGAAACAGATGTGACAAAAAGCAACAAAGTCCCTGCAGAGCCCAAGATGCAAAGATACACATGACACACTTTGATGAGCTTTTTATTTGCCTTGTAACAATGCCCCCATTTCTGTTTGTGCCCAGGCTAGACAAAGAATGAAAGCAGATGGTTATATCTGATCATCAGGCTCTTTTAAAATTTTTTTTTTTACTTGATCAGGTGACAGCCTAACAGAATGAGATTTTATCCTTCAGCCCCCGACCCTGCCAAATCAGTAGCCTAGGATCATGTTTTACATTTTTAATATTTAGGTTTTTTTCAATCTGCATGCTTCCTATTGTCTTTCTACATGTCTGTTTGATGAGTGAGTGAGAATCAATGCCACACAGAACATGAAGGCATCTGGAGTAAAGGCTCAGCTACCCACATGTCTGTGGGGACATTCCAACTCCCTGTTATTCTCACCTGTAAACTGAGAAGAGGCAGATGGGAGGAGAGCTAAGGTGCTACAAGATTTACAACTTTATATTAAAAAAATGATTTCATCTCATGCCAACTCCACAACACAGGGTTTTTATAAGTAAATGCAATAATTAACGTGTCAGCCAGGCAGAATGCCTTTGGAGCAATCATTCATGTGTCTGGGCTTCCAAAGGGCCAAGCTAGACAGACTCTCATAATAATTAGCAAGCAGAAATTCTGTCAGGCTCTTGGTTGCCATTAGGCATTGTTTTAAGCATAAGCTCATTTAGTCCTCGGAACTGGATGAAGTGCATACAATTGCCTTCATTATGCATGAGAGGATTTGGAGGTTGAGAAGAGGAAATGACTACCCAAGGCAATGCTGCTGACTTAGCCAGGATTAAGGTTTAAATGATCCAGCTTTGGGGCTAGGCTCTTTACCACTCTGTAAAATAAATAAATAAATAAATAAATAAATAAAATGTAACCAAAGGACATGGAAGCTCAAGGAAGAGACCTGGAGAGGTGCAGGCATAATAACATACTGCTTTGGCTTGATTTTCTTTACATCCACACAGCATATGTAAGCACTCAATCCCCAGTGCAGATAGTGATCACTTTAGTGTCCAAGGAAAGGGTTAATTGGAATGAGATCTGATCCTTTTTGCCCATATGCATCTGGGTTTATGAGGACATGGTGTTGAGAGGCAACATAGAGCAGCAAGGTGCTGTCTTGGAAGGACAGACTATTCCTCAAATAGATGTTGAATTTGCTTGTGTCTTCATCTTGTATTTTCCATCCCTCACAACTTTTGGCAATATACTTTACCCAGTTTCCAAATTACTCCTTTGTTATAGCAGCACGCAGCGACTCATATAAGTAATGTAGATGATAGTAAGAAGCATTATCTATAGAACATATATTCTCTGCCACACACTATGCCAGGTGACTTCCCTCATTCAGTTCCAACTTGATAATCCCTACAGCAAACATTTATTCTGTGACTGCAGTTGAATAGTTACAAGCAAGCTCAGGAAATTAAATTCATACTTTATAATCTAAAAGAATCATTTCTGAATACATTTTTTAATCTATCCTGAACAGTGGAATTTCTAAGTGATAATAAGTCCAGTTTAAGCCGAGGCCCATAGGATCCCAAAGCATGTTACTTCTACTATTAATAAAAGGCTTTGTGATATCACTCAGAATCTAGGAAACACATTTATTCTGGGATATTTTGGTGATGTTTTGATACAAATACCATCTCACACTCAGCCCTGAAGATATTTTGACTAGAGTTTTGGTTGTTTTAGTGCATGCGTGTGTGTGTGTGTGTGTGTGTGTGTGTGTGTGTGTGTGTGTGTGTGTTTAGGGATATAGCCACAGAAGTAGGCAATGCTCCTAAGCATGGAAGTATGTTATTCACCACTTTCATCACCTGACAATTCACCTCTTATTTGCTGTCATTGACAAGTTGAGAGGTAAGCAGGGTGAGGAGTAATTACAGACTGACATTATAAGTATGTGGGAGCTCACTGGGCATCAAATGAAGGAAGCACACTCATGGCTCTAGGATGAATCAGGGTTTAGTGACAGGCAAGACGTCAGGCTCTAGGATGGGTGAGTATTTAGTGATTGGCACAGTGTCAGA
This sequence comes from Montemys delectorum, assembly GCA_019843815.1. Taxonomy (NCBI): domain Eukaryota; kingdom Metazoa; phylum Chordata; class Mammalia; order Rodentia; family Muridae; genus Montemys; species Montemys delectorum. Next base: position 45,592 of record JADRCD010221450.1, on the reverse strand, counting down.
CTCTTGGGTGAATTGTCATTTTCTGGTTGGTCATATGTTAGGTTTCTAGAGCAGAAGTAAAGACCCTGGAGTCATGGTAGGTGAAAGACTCTGGGAGTTGAACAGTCTCACCAACTATGAAGTAGGTGTCTGAGTTCCAGCACAGGACCGGATTATAATAGAGAAATGTGCTTCTACATCAGTACAAGTTAATGAAAGACTTGGAAATTGGAATTGGAAGTAATAAAGGGGATATTAGATAGAAACCCCTACTTCCTATATAGATCTTTGGAGTTTTGTATTTTCATACGTGTTATCTTAGACAATCCCTCATAAGAAGAGTTTTTTTCCTTTTGATCATACTGCTATGAGGATATGCAGATATATAATGAAATCTATTACAGTAATTAGCTCATATCAGTATGGAAGCTGACAAGTTTTAGGATATGCCATCTACAAATGGGAGAACCAGGAAAGCCAGTGGTACAGTTTGGGCCAAGGCCAAAGGTCTAAAAATATGGGTGGACAGGATTGATGGAAATCCCAGTATCTGTATGGTCTGATAACTTAAAGCTTTCATTGCCTGAGGAAAGAGAAGATAGATAAATGTCTCAAATTAAAATGTCAGAGAGGGAGAAAGAGGAAGAGGTTTGTTGAGAGAAACTTACAGAGACAAAGAAAGACAGAGTTCTTCAAGTCGTAGGGTTTTTTGGTTGGTTTGGTTTGGTTTGGTTTGGTTTGGTTTGGTTTGGTTTGGTTTTCTGAAAACATTACCAGAGGCATATCCAGAAATGTTTTATCAGCTCTTTTTAGTTGAAATATACAACTATCTGCTATTTATGATTAACACAAGTTTATAACATCAGGCTTTATCCAAATATAAGAGAATTTATCTTAACAATTTTACTTCTCTATTAACTGCTTAAGTTGAAATCCTTATCCAACTTACTAAGTTGGACAGTCACAAGCTAGTGTCAGTGAAATTTGGATAAAGAAGTCCAAATGATGTAAAATCTACAATGGGTAGCATCTCTTCCACCATAGACTATGCCAGGCTGAATAGGTAGTAGTGAGCCTCTCTCACTGACTACTATTCAACTGTCCTGAACACTGCTGTCTGAGTTCAGTTGTATCTGCCAAAAAGAAAAATGAAATTCTTAATTCAAGATGCCTGTGAATATAGCCTCATGTATAAATAGGGTCTTTGCATCTGTAATTAATTACCTTTAAGTGGGTCTGCCTTAAATCCTATGAGTGGAGAAAGTAAAGGGAAATTTGAGGCATGTAAAGACATCAAGAGAAGGGGAGAAATGTCATGGAAGAAGTAGATGCAGAGATTTTAAATTTCTTTTATTTTATTTAATCTTATGTGTATGAGTGTTTTGCCTGCCTATATATCTGGGTACCATATTGAACTTGGCACCCAGAGAAGCCAGAATAATGCATCAAATTCCTAAGAACTGGAGTGATAGATAGCAGGAATCCACCATGTAGGTGCTAGGACTCTAACCCAGGACTTCTGGAAGAGCACCAGATGCTCTGAATCACAAATCCATCACTCTAGTCCTGAGGCAAAAATAATACCATTGCTTTTAAAAGTTAGGGAATATCAAAGATTACTAACACTTGCCAGGCACCAGGAGAAAAGAAACAGAACACAAGCCCCCTTACAATCTCACAGATATTCAATCCTGCTTCTTCTAGACCAGTGACTGGAGACAGGTGAATTATTACACAGCTGATGAGATGAATTCATCTCCATGATTGACTGTTGACAATATGTTGCCTCAAGAAGAATCTATTGATTTCCAAACTTTATCTGTCCACTCTGGTAAAGTTTATCTGCAAGAGAAGAGGATTCTGAGCAGGTACAATCCTGAATAGTCAGTCCCTTTGGGGGGAAATTTTTTGGTAACACAGCAAAACATCCATTCTCTCTTATGCCCAGTGCTCTGGATTAATAGGGCAAGCAATCAAAATCCAGATAAGGGCAGCAACTTGGGCACAGCCATTGCCTTTTGAATCAAAAGACAAAAAAAGGAAATAGTATTCAGCTGAGACAGTAAAGATACCTCAATACTATCAACACAATGAGTCCAGTAGTGTCATGCATAGTTAGAAAAGATCGTGTGTGTGTGTGTGTGTGTGTGTGTGTGTGTGTGTGTGTGTGTTTTAAAAGTTCTCCCAGTATAGTTTGATGAAATGCTGAATAGTCTCATTTTCTATACACACAGGAATATTTAAAATAGATTCAATTACTCTGAAGTTTCTGCTAAGTTCAATTACTTTTTTTTTAATCAAAAAATACTGTGCAATAGAAAGTATCAACTGGGTTTCCTACTGTATATTTAGGAGTTTCCCAAAGACCTCAAGAAGCTCAACTCTCTTGCCCATAAACAGTCATTCATTCATTTGTTAAAGAAAAGGCTAGAAACACAGCTTAATGGTAGAGTGCTTACTTAGCATGCCTGAGGACCTGGGTTCAGTTACCAGCATAAGAAAAGAAAAGAAGAGAAAAGGAAACAAAAGAAAAGAAAAGAAAAGAAAAGAAAAGAAAAGAAAAGAAAAGAAAAACATGCAGAGCCTATTATAGCTAATCACACACCCATTCCTATTTTTAGAACATAGCTAAAAATTTTTTCTTAGCTTAGGATTGGAACATAAAATGATAATTAATCATTGATCATTGTAGTAATCACCCCTTCCTTTTCTCCCTTAGGAATCAAGAATTCGATATTTCAGCCCTTAAAAAAATTTCACATCATAATTTAAAAAATCAAGGGAAAAAAGTTCAACGAAATAAGGAGAGTTTTCCATAATAAAATTTGAAGATGACATTAAAAATTAAAATGTTTTTAAGTTTTCTCTTTGTCAAAAACCCACCATGAACCGAACAGTGAATAGGGCCAGGTGTAGGGTCAGCACTATATCTGGACTTTCTTAAGGAACAAATATGTTTCTGATGGCTGCTACATCAATCACTTTATTTATTGGTATATTTATTGATTGGTTAGTTTTATTTTATTTTCATTTATGTGTATGTGTGAGTGTGTGCACATCTGTGCCTGCTAAAGCCAGAAGAGGCTATTAGATTAGAGTTGCAGATGATTGTGAGATACCAAACATGGGTGTTGGGAACCAAATGCTAGTATTCTGAAAGAACAGCAGGAGCCCTTAGGCACCAAGCCTTCCTTCTACCCCTTTTTACAGGTATAGATAAGAGAAATTTAAGTTCACATCCTTAATACCAATGTCCAACTAGCATGTACATATACTTTAATATAGTCTACCATAAAATATTTGTAACAACTTTATGTCGTATAGCATCATTCTGAAACTACAGATGAAGAAATCATAGGCTCTGAGAAGTCTGGGAGCTTTCCCTACACAACAGAGCACATAAATTCAGGGTGAGATTCAAGGAAATCTCTCCCTTCCTTCTCTGTTACATGCCAATCAGGAGATACTCCACCTTCTTCTCTTAGTAAACAAGTCACATTTCCAACCATTTTGTCCTCTTTCTCCTCATCCTCCTTCTCCTTCTCCACCCACAGGTATAACTTCATAAATGCTTAATATGATGGGAGGAAATGGAACACACAATATGAATGATTTTACTTTTCTCCCTGGAAAGTTAATTCCCTTGTCATCTTGATGCTGCAGACCAAAAACTTTGACTTTTATGTAGAGTTATGTTATTGTAGCCGTATTCTGACATATAAGGACTGGTTCTATATCTTCATAATGTAAGCAGTCACACAGGATAGATAGATAAATTCTAAAGTTTTCCAGACATAATAAAGAATGTTTGTGTCTTATGAGGTTTTTCTTTTTTTGATGCTTAAATTTATTTTCTGTCTGTTCTGTTTACTTTGAGCTGAATTCTCACTTACTATAATAAAAGACTATTTCATCTGATTTGGCCCTCAGAAGAGGCAGAATTTGTCATTTCCTTCCTTTTTGTGAGCTGTACACTTCACGTGTGATGCTGTGTGACATGCCAGCTGCACACACTTGGCAATCATACAACCCCCAGGCAATGCTGTCTATGAATAAATATAACACAAAAGGAATAAGGTGCTTTTCTTTTTTAAGTGAATTATGTAGTTTTATATAATGAATTAGGTCATTATCATAAAATGAATTTTATTGTGATTCTTTTCCTCTTTCTATTTTTTGTTTTATTTCCCATGTTTTAGTTTTATCTTTTCTATCTTTTATTGAGAATTGAGTATATGTAAATAATTAAATATGGTCATATCCACCCTCATTTGTACCTCCTCTGCCACATATTCCTACCAACACATTCATCTCCTCACTATTAAGGTTTTATTTTTTAAAAAAAAAAAAAACATTATGAGATAACACTTTAGTCTATGGGAGTACACAGACTGGAATAGGAAGGTGACATTTAGAATCCTCCATGATTTAGTATGGCCTTAGGTAATGAAAGACAAAGCAACCAGAGTCCTCAGACAGAACATTGTCATAGGACACATACAACCCTAACACAGGTTGGCCATGAAGAAAATTAAGAATGGATTCATAGTAGACATACATAAAACTAATACATTGAATGATTTCTTGCTCCAATTGGTTGAGCTCTAGTGCTGCTGTATCATTCACTTTAACACACATGTCTTTGCTATATATTCCTATCAATCACTGGGCTTACATCTAGGGTAAAAAAAATAATAATACATAGGATGTTTTCTGGAGGAAAGAATAAAGACATTGTGTATGCATTAACAAATCACAAGAGAGAAAATAATGAAGTCCAGAGAAAAGCTAGGCAATATATGATTGTCATTTTCCATGCGTGATTTCTTTTGAGTTTGTAAGTGAGGAGGCATTTGTAAAATGTTGGGAAGAGTAAGAATTTCCACACTCTCAAATCAGGGAATATGTTCACCTCAGTGAAGAAAATAGATAGGTGTAAGCAACAGAGAAACATGGATTGAGGCAAAGTGAGTTGCAGAATTTGGGTGAAGTATCTTCGGAAAGAACAGCTAAAGACACACATAGATTGGGATATTTTATTTTTTGGTTAGCAAAGGTGGTGGAAATTTGTATTTTCTTTCTACAGGCTGTATAGAAGTAAAGATATATAATAACATAAAGACAGGCACATGTGTGCATATCAGGGTGTATACCTGTGTATGCCTCTATACATAGAAATACAGTGGTCTCCTGAGGAAGAGGGCAGAATCAATAGCACAATAATATTTCTTGCTAGCTGCTTGGAATATATAGTAGCAGCCATGAATTAATCCTATTATGTAATACATTTGTGTGTGTATCTGTGTATTCACAAACACACACATCCCTTTTTAATGAGTAGAAGCACATAAAGTACAAATAGAAGTTGAGGTATTTAGACATGGTGACACAAAAATTTTCTTCCTTCAGTATTCTATTATGAAGACAAATGGTATACATTTAAAGTAGACAGTGTAGGAAAAAATATAAATAAATCAGGGTGGGGAATGCAATTAGAAAATTAGTATACAGTACTGTTAATAAAATTATGGAATTTATGAGGATGTGATTGTAGAGGTACAATCTAGAATACAAGCCAATAAAGGAATTGTTGGTTGTATATTTATGATGTATCCATAAGTATCAATTCTGAAATATTCAATAAAGGCATTTTTTCAGTTTTCAGAGAGATCTTTGCTTCTTTTTCAAAGTAGTAATGTAGAACTAGGCTAGGATAATCATGAAAATAAACCCATAATCTAAATAAACAGAGACTTACTAAGTTCTGGGATTTGAGAATAACTAAGACAAGAGGAAACATACCTCTTCCAGCTTTTCTCACTCTGGAAGATGCTTGCAGAATGCAGGCAGAGTGCTGTATTTATGTTCTAAAATTGTCTATTCTCTTTTCTGTCTTTTTTGACTGGTAGGTGCTAAATGAAAATGGCTAAATTCATATAAGTTGAGTGAACATAAAAAGGTGTTTTTTAGCACCTCAATGTATCTCAATGGCAAGAAGGCCAGACTAGCTGCTAGGACCAGCACTGCAAGCTCCACATAAATGTAGACATGGTTTGACCCCATCTCTCTGAGCATTGCCTTTTATTCTATAAACCATGTAATATGAGGAATTGAAGTTGGGAAACTTTGATCTCTATTATATATACAATGGTTCTGTATGGACTAAATTACTATATGGTTCCAAAATGATTACAATATTAATCAAGAGTTTGATATGTACTCTATATATTACAGCAATAGACTCCCAGAAACTATTCCCTTCCCATAGTATTTTGGGAATCGATTTGTATTCTGGATGCTATGCATGAAAATGTACTGATATTGTCCAAAACTATCCTTGAAACTCCAGAGAATGCAGATGAAATAAGTAACTTTGCTGCACATAAATAGACCGTGACCTTTCTAAAATGACTGATACAAGAACAGCCTACAACTAGTGATGTACACTCTGATGAGTAAATTCTTCAAAATTATGCTTTAGAGAAGCTGGGGAGATGACTCCATGAGAAATGCCCTTGCTCTGCAAGCATGAGGACCTGAGTTCAGATCCCTAGCAACTATGTACTGGGCTGCTCTGGGTTTAGGAAGAGAATCTGTCTCAATAAGAATGATTATATGATAGAGGGTGAGAAAAGATCCTCATCATCGACCACTATCTTCCATATCTGAACACACAAGAATACCTATCTGTACACATGTGCATATAAAACCAGGCAGACACTCACACAAGTACACATCACACAGACATGCATACCACACAGATACCCATCACCTACAGACACCACACACACACACACACACACACACACACACACACACACATACACACACAGAGCAACTATCAAGTTAGAGATGAACTATGGTAGAATAGTCATGGCCTGGGACCCAGAATTTGAAGTCCTGACTTGAGTCTCACCTTTATGTAGTAACTATGTGATATGGTGTTCGATTGAATGTCCCTTCATCCATGTTTCTAATAAACCCACTTAACCAAGATAATGACAATGATGGCACTGATAAGAAATGACTTTAGGTTGTGGAGAGAGTCATCTAAGAAGATCTTTATGAATAAACAGTGTAGGAAAAAAATGTTGAAAACCTTTAAAAGCAGCATCCCTCAAAAGTTCTGGCACTATATAAACAGTAAAAGTTCATTATCTAAAGACCTGGTCTGCAGGCATAAGAAAGGCTATTCTTTTCCTTAAACCAATAAAAATACTGCAGATTTTAAAAACTACATCCTTAAACAGAAGAAAACAAAAGGACATTGGAAAAAAAATAGGATGACAGAATTCCAACTTCCGTTTAACATGTTTAGGAGATGTGCCCCAAGCACAGTGATAATGACCCTGTCTGGTCTTTCTATTCTGAGCAGCCATCACCTGGTTATCTGGAGCAGAGATAGCTAAGGAAGGAGAAAGACAGGAAAAGGATTTGGATGGCTTTAGATAAAGGGCCATTGTGCCGGGACTCCATCTCTCCAGAAGACATCACAACTAACACATGTTTTTGGCCTGAGTCCAGACATGAAGTCATTTATTGGGGAAGTCGAGTGACTTCTCAGAGTTCACACAAAGTTAATCCTGTTTGTGGATAACACTGTGATGAAGAATTTTCAGGACAAAGTTTCAATTCTGATTTCTTAATGTGTGTTGATGTGTTTGGACACACATACACAAGTGTGTGGAGACCAGATTTCCACATTCATCTTACTATTGGAACCAAGAGCTTACCAATTTAGCTGGCCTAGCTTGCCAAGAAGCCCCAGGGATACTCTTGTCTGTTTCCCCAGCACTGAAATTACAGGTACATGCCACCAAAACTAGCTTTATATCATTTGAAATTTACCAATTTATTGTTGTTGTTTGTTTGTGTGTGTGTATATGTGCATGTGTATATGTGTATGTGTGTGTACAATTTGAGTGTGAGTTTGTGTGCTTCTCAAACTGGAGGACAGCTTTTGTTAATTTTAGTAGTGATATATAAATACTAATTTATCCCAGAATCACTTATTAAATTTAATTTACTGGTATAACATTTTTATATTTTTTTTCTTTAGAAAGTTCATACATAGATACAATGTATCCTGAGTCTATCAATACATTTCTCAGACCCTCTCACCTTTCCTAGAATCAATACATCTCCTTCCTATCTGCAAGTTCTGGTTATTTATCTTTTCAGCCAACAAAGTCCAGTTAGTTCGTCCCATGTGGGCATGTTTGTGAGATCATCCACTGAAGCATGGATAACCTCGCAGTGGCTAGATCATCCCCAAAGAGAAGTTACTTTCTGTACGCCAGCAGCCAACCATCAAAGGCCGGTAGTTCCCCAAGTAGTCCTGCCTGTCTCCGTGCTTGAATTTTTACTTGTGCAAGTATTATGTAGATTACCATAGCTACTCTAAGTTCATGTGTACAACAGTCAAGTTATGTACATAAGACAATAGTTTATAACCTTTCTCCCCATTCTTCAGCTCAAAGATTATTCCCATGATGTTAACAGAGCCTTGGGGATGGGCTGGGTTGATACAGATAGCCCATCGGATGTCTGAGTATTCACAATCACATATTCTCTATACTTTGAGCTGTCCTAGGTATTGGTCTTTACCACTCATTTCAGACAGATTCTTTGGCAGGTAGAGAGCAGCACAGATATATAAACAAAATCAAAAAGGTGTAGAAGGAAGTTTGACAGCATTATCAATTAGCAAAACAACAATCGGTTTCCTATTTTGGAATACATGACCACAGCTGTGGCGATAGCTATGATTCTTCAGCATGGTTTCTGAACCAGACATGGATCCTCTCCTGTGGAGTGAACTTCAGATACTAGCAAGAAAGCCCCTGGTTGACCAAATAATCAGCCTTACCACTATTGAATCAGAGGGGGCATCTTCCCTAGCTGGTTGAGTTTACAGCTTCAGTCACTCAAACAGGGCAATTGTGCTATCTGTATATGACTGTTTTTTTTTTTATTTTTGTTGTTGTTGTTGTTGCTGTTTGCTTTGTTTTATTTGATTTTTTTATCTTTTTAGACTTTGATGTGTGGGTTTCAGTGCTTTGTGTTTAGAAAGAAGTAAGATTTTAATGGTTACACTGTCTTGGCGAGTTGTCCTTTATCCTTTATCATGATGCCTTGTCCCTCTTAATACCTGGAAGTATTACTTGCTTTGAAGTCTTCTTTGTATGGCATTCATTATTGTCAATTATTTGTCAATAATTTCCAATCATTGTGAGCAGTGTGCAAAACCTCTTTACTTAATACATGAGAGTAATTCTTTAGAAAATGAATCCATTGCTAGTAAAGTCAAACAAACCAAACCCTACTGTACCTGACACTTATGCTCATAGCATAATAGAAAAGCAGAAATGACAGAAAGTAGCTTCCCACTATTGTTTTGGAGGCCCAGGTATTTAGTTTGATCTTTTGAATGACGTGTCTATAGAAGAGGTAGAAAAGTTGCAGGGCTAACACCCATTTTTTGAACTACAGTAAGATATTTAGCTTTATGGGAAAGCCTTTTTTATGGAAGATAGGTTCGAAGGAAACGTGTTATCAAGAAGTCTTCAACTAGAAAGTAATTTGGTACAAAAAACCACATCAATACAGATGTAACTTTACAGCATCTCAAGCACTCAGCCTCACCAGCCAGACTGGTAAACAGTTGAGCATTACTGAGAGCTGTGCTCTGCTTTGAAGTGTTTAATTATGTTCATAACAAACTTTTATTAGGTCTTCCTCTTTGCCAATTATACATGGCACTTTCCATGTATCACTGATGATTGAGCCTCACAATAACCCGCTAAGACAGGTATTAACTCTATTCATTTTAGGAAGTTGAGGCTTTGAGGCTGTAAATTACTTTTATATGCTTTTTCCAAATGGAGGTGTTTCACTTTCAGAACTGAAGCTCTTAGCTCTTTGGTTGTAGTACTATTTAATATTATTAACATGTATATAAGCTTACAGTCTGGAAATGTAACTGTGGGTTTCTCTTGCAGTTGTTCCTGGTGAAACAGAAATTTCTGGCCTAGATTACTTTTGTCATTAGTTGAAATGTACATATCCTTTCTCATTGGAATCACTATAAATGTTCATAGATAACTTGACTCATTTTATTTAACGAAAGTTTAAAAGTGTCAGCTAATGCTAATTACCTGATGCTAACCTAGTGAAATGTCTCAGTGGGTTAAAGTTCTTGCCATCAATTGTGCCAACGTGAGTTGTATCTAATGAACCTCCATTGAGTGAACAGCAGTGTTCGCAGTTCTCTTTGAATCTACTCAGGAAGTACAGTCTTCAGACACTGCACGCTCAGTGATGGGTCAGACTTCTGCCATTATACATATCAGACTAAATGCTCCCACAGTAGAAGAAGATAGCCTACTCTAGCAAGTTTTCCTCTAACCTCCACAAGTGTGCCTACCACTCCAAGACATAAATAAGTATACTTTTGAAGACCCAACTTCATCTACATTAGTAAAGTCTTTGACTTAGTGAAGCTTAAATTACAATTTCCCCATTTTACTTTCCTTTTTACTGAGTTGACTTTTTTTTTATAAATGAGCTTCATGCATTTCACATATTTATTTACTTACATAAGTTATCATGTATAAGAATACAGAGTGGTGTGTCTCAGCAAGTAGAAACATTTGGTGTGTAAACCTTACAACCTGATTTCAATCCCCAGAGTTCACACAAAGGTGGGATCAGAGGACTAATAGCACACAATAACAATCATGATGATGATGATAATTAAAATATTTTTAAATGGGAAGTAACTAAAACCAATACTGTCTGGTCATGGTGGCATGTGCCTATAACTTCAGTACCTTGAAAAGAGATACAGAAGTGAGTTTAAGGACAGCCTGGGCTAGATAGTGAAACTCTGCCCAATATCAATGCTTATAAGACAAAATACATGAGACTCAGTAGATGCCATTAAGTAAATCATGTAAGAAGACAACATTAAGTTGAGAAGGAGGTAAGGGGACATGAGACCAGGCAAAGGAAGCATAGCCTTCAACATTCATTGTCACAAGAAAAGAAACAAGGCAAAAAGCCCATGTCTGTTGTTCCATCCATACTCATCAGTTCTGATGGGTTTACTCATCAAACTAGTTACAACTGAACTGTGAAGGAAGCTAAGCATTACATGGCTGACCATGAGAATGAAGAAGAAAAACAAAGCATTGCCAATCTGTTTGTTCCATATTCTCAGTTCATATATAGTTCTTTAAAATTTTGGTAAGTTGAATTGTTTGCTGAAATACTATGGAAGAGATTTTTTTTGGAGGTCAGTAATCTTGTTTGTATTCCATCTTCTAGTCTTATGAAAATGTAACTAATACCTGCTCTTCCAACTTGGTCCTTACTTTTCGTCAACATAGTTGACTGCTATTTCTTATTATAACTTTGGTTGCTTTAAAGGAGATACGTATTTTGTTTAATATACTGACTATTCTTCACTCGTGAATTGTAATAATAATAGCTCATGTTGAACATCAAATGCTACCTTACTGCAGAATGACTATGTGCTATGTATTATGAGTAAAGTATTTCATAACAACTTTTCCTTTTGAAATTAATAATACATGATATGGGTACTATTTTCACTAATTAGAAGGTGATGAAATGAAGGATTAGAAAGGTTAATTAATTTCTAATCCATCCTTTCTTACTGCTAGGAGAAAATACCTATTCACAACACTCTGTTTTGAACTTTACGTTAGGTTATTTCTCTTTGTATCTATGGCTTTTCCATTCTGTATGTAATTTTACAAAGGCCAACCCCAGACCACCCAAGACTTAGACTCCACCACAAAGGGCTTGACTAAGATCCTGACAGTTGGTTAAAGATATTACTAGGCAAAATACCTATCTTTCCTATGTCCTGCTTGAGTTTCCCCAAGGACCTATCTCCATCTGGGTAATGACTGTGTAATGCTATGAATGAGCCACTTTCTTTCTTTTGTTTGTTTTTTGTTTTTTGTTTTTCAAGACAGGGTTTCTCTGTGTATCCCTGGCTGTCCTGGAACCCACTCCGTAGACCAGGCTGGCCTCGAACTGAGAAATCTGCCTGCCTTTGCCTCCCAAGTGTTGGGATTAAAGGCATGTGCCACTAATGCCCAGCTGAATGAACCACTTTCAATCTAGGACAGGATAAAGATGAGCTAATGATCAAGCAAGAATCTATAAACCTTCCCTCAGGTACAAAAGGAATAAAGAAGTAAAGTTCTATCTGATGCCAACAAGGATTTCTGTGCACAGAAAATGTGCCCTCCAATCTAAAATGAATGAAAAAAATAAAATAGGTGAAGCATGAGACCAAGAAGATTGCCATTCCTGGTAGAATCGAAGATTGAATGGGGAATGAAACACAAAGGGCTTTTAAAGGTAGTGAGAAGACATAAATATAACAGACTATTCAACTTGCTAAGCAATTTAATGGCTTACAGTGGTCACTTATTCATTCAAAGTCATTTACTGAGTAATATACCGTGTACAAGTCATATTATGATTATGGTGGCACATATTGATGGGCTGTCTGTCATTGTTCCTATAAGCATTGCCGACCAATAGGGGACCATTTTCATCACTGACTAGAACTACTGCTTATAGGACCATCTCTGTCGCCACTGTATTGATTGATAAAAATGTATCCCCTTGGAGGCCACTAAGAGACCAATAAGAATCCCAAAGTTCTTTTTGTGACTATGCCATTGCATTCTCTTTTTTTTGTCTTTTTTTATTAGATATTTTCTTTATTTACATGTCATACAATATCTCCTTTCCCAGATTCCCCTCCCAAAAAAATACCCCAAAACCAAAATCCAAAAAACAAAAAGAACAAACCCCTGTCCCCTCCCTCTGCTTGCCACTCCACCCTCTCCTGCTTACTGGCCCTGGCATTCCCCTACACTGGGGCATAGAACCTTCACAAGGCCAAGGGCTTCTCCTCCAATTGATGACTGACTTGGCCAACCTCTACTACACATATGCTGCTGGAGCCATTAGTCCCACCATATGTACTCTTTGGTTGGTGGTTTAGTCCCTGGGACCTCTGAAGGTATTAGTTAGTTGATATTGTTGTTCATCCTAAGGGGCTGCAAACTCTTCAGCTCCTTGGATCCTTTCTCAAGCTCCTTCATTGGTGACCGTGTACTCAATTCAAAGCATGGCTGTGAGCCTCTACTTCTGAATTAGTCAGACACTGTCAGAGCCTCTCAGGAGATAGCTATGTTAGGTTGGCTTGTTCTTCCTTCAGTTTCTGCTCCATAGTTGGTCTCTGCAACTCCTTCCATGGGTATTTTGTTCCCCCTTTTAAGAAGGAGTGAACTGTCCACATTTTGGTCTTCCCTCTTCTGGAGTTTCTTGTGGTTTGTGGATTGTATTTTGTGTATTCCGATCTTTTCAACTAATATCCACTTATCAGAGAGTGCATACCAAGTGTGTTCTTTTGTGATTGGGTCACCTCACTCAGGATGATATTCTCCAGATCCATCCATTTCCCTAAGAATTTCATAAATTCATTGTTTTTAAGAGCTGAGTAGTACTCCATTGTATAGATGTACCACAATTTCTGTATCCATTCCTCTGTTGAGGGACATCTGGGTTGTTTCCAGTTTCTGGATATTATAAATAAGGCTGCTATGAACATGGTGGAACATGTGTCCTTATTACATATTGGAG